>PVJL010002237.1:0-208995 GCA_004026885.1 Lyroderma lyra | reverse complement strand
TTAAGATGATTGAATTCACTTGTGGAAGAACTTTGGTCTTGGGAAAGTCATTCTCAGGTTTCTTGTACTTGCAGGTAATATATTCCTATCTTGATTCATTCCACAGAAAAGAAAATCTATGGAAATGTGTTATCAACCTAAAATTGGGCAGGAGCCCCTAAATTTTTAGGATCTGGCCTCTGAGATTAGACTGCTGGTTTCAAAACTTAGTGCCTCCACTCATTAGTCATGTGAATGGATAAGTATCTTCACCTGTATAGCCCAAATTCCTCATTTGTGTGATGGGAAAACTAACAGTGTCTACCTCAAGAGCCCTGTGAGGGTTAAATGATTTAATCCATAGAAAACATTTAGGACAGAGGGCTACATGATAGACTCAGTGATGATATCTCTTCATATATATGGGAACATGTACCCTGGGAGGATACATGGAATGATATGAGCACCATGGAGATCTGAGAGGACTTTTTTGTATTTACATTTGCAGTCTGCTTGCATACCATTACAATACTTACTGGAAAAGGGTAGGGATGGCCTACTACAGCTTCACAAGTAATGTAGCCCCTTACATTAGATCTTACCTGTTCTTCTCTTGGCTATTTTTTTCCCCACCCTTTCTTATTATTTTCTAAACTATTTAGGAAAGTTTTAAAGGAAAAGAGAAAATTAAGAGCAGCTGATTGACCTCTTCTGGCTCCTTTACCGAGCGCTCTGAAAATGTAGAGAGAGTGACCTAGATTAAAACACAAACCAGTCCATGGATCTTTTAGAATTCCAGATGCAAACCCTTTTTTCCCGATTAGCTCTATTTCTCCACAATGAGTCTTTCAGCTGGGGAATTCCTATTTGCAAACTCAGTATGTCTTCATGTGAATGAATCCTGGGAACCCAGACATCACACAGCATCTGGGAAATGGGAAACCCTTCAGTTTGTCCCCTTCTCCCCCCACCACCATTGCTATCTGGAGATGAGAAACATCTGTGATCATCCACTCAGTGACAGGGTATTTGGTGAGTTTATTTTTTTACTTTACTTTGGAGAGTCTCAGCTCAGCAAAATATTTTTTATAAAGAAGTCATCGTAAATAAGGTACGATAAGCTCATGAACTTGAGATGTCATCAATCATGAAAACATTGTAAAGCATCCCAACTGTAATCATCTCCCATTGTTGAAGAAAAATTACAGATAAGAGAGTCAAAAGATTGTGCTTTTGGCCCTCTGTAGACTAGCACCCAAGAAGCAAACTCTCTGTGTTAGTGGTTTGAACACAACTGGAAGAAATAAAAAAATGCAGTGAAGCAGGTGCAAGGGTGTTAGTCACTGAAGCATTGATGTAACTGTCTTAAGTCCCATAAAAGGGTAGCATTTGGCAGGTCCCTATACAAATGAAGTTAGGTTTGCTGGAAATGTAAAATAACACTACTGGTAAATTTAAAAAATCATATCCTATCAGAATTTCCCTTCATCCCATCCAAAACTTCTATGAAACGTTAGTAATAGGCTGATTCATCACATATAAATTCCATTCCAAAAAAGAACTAAAAGAAATGATAACTTTCCCACCGTTGCTCTGTAGAAAAGCAGAGAACCATCTGCTAATGTCTTGTTCATAAAGGCAAATGCCATTTTGCTTAGTGACTACTTCTCTCTTCACCTCCCTCACTAGGCAGTGGTGTGAAAATAGAGGAAAATGATGAAAACTGAACAGTAAAAATTCTTTCTTTTGAATTAAATAGCTTTGGTTACATTATATCAATGAATCTAGGTAACCTTGCCTGATTACAAAGTCATTCACCTGAGTTCCAAATTGAAGTACCCCACCTCACCTACTTAAGCAGCTGACTCAATGAATTTGTGACTGCAAATCAGAGGGGTGGCTTTAAATTATGTGGAATTCATAAATCATGAGGTCTAGTATTTTTTTTCCTTATGGGTGTGGGGAGAGAATGGCTGGGAAACAAGTCTTTGGATGAAGTACTGGGAAAAATTTTTTTAACTATTAAAGATCTATTTACAGTCCACAGTGTCCCTTTTGGATTAGATGTTAGCTAAATAAAATGAATGACAACCGTACTCTTGTTTATAACTGAGAGATTCCTGTGGTTGTAGACCTTCAACTCTGGGGACTAAACTTTACTCACAGGGCCAACCTCCCCAACCCACACGCAAACCCTCACTCCACATTTTTCACCCATCAGACTTTGTAATGACTCTGCTTTCGGTCCAGGAATGAATGCTCTAGAAATATTACTGAAGCGTGTTATTTTTAACCCCCAATTTTGCTGTCACTGCATCTCTTCATACAAATAATTAATGCTGAGAAATGATAGTACTAAGAGAAAACTCACCTGTGAGTTTCTCTCTCCTTGGCTGATATTTTAAAGTCTAAAGAATTTATAGTCTTCTTCTCACAATGTCCTCCAGGAAAAAATTTATTAAAACACAGCCAAAATTATATTTGATCCCCACATTTCTGCACAACCGGTGGATTAGTTATCTTTTAATGTAATGAACATCATTACAAGCTAAAAATATTCTGGAAAAATTATCAAGATAAGTAATATAGGATTCAGATACTTAAAGTCCTGTAATTTCAGATATATTTTTGGAAATAACTTAGGCTTTCAAAAAGAAAAGGAGCATATTAGATACCAAGATAACCTTTGGGCTTAATGGTTGGATTAATTGTGGATTTAAGAAGCTGTAGGAAGGACTTTTGTTGGTGATGGCTGCCAAGTGAATGGATGCTTCGTTGAGCTTTATGGTCCTACAGATGTGTCTCAATTTTGAGAACCTGAGGTTCACCTTAGTTAGGGTCTGGCAATTCCATTCATGGAAGCTGTCTAATGAGCAAGCTAATTTTATCACCAGGCTTGTTTTAACACTACCCTAAATGATTATCATCCATCTTCTTAAACTGAACTTAGAAAATGGATTTCCTGCTTATTACTGTGAGACAGCCACTATGAATTCATCAAGGTCTTAGTTCATTTGGCTTAGTGTCAAGATTTAGTTAAAGTATTTAATCCAAGTCGGGGGGAAATATGCCTTGGGATATTTTTTATAGTTTTTCTAGATATCCTTTCACAACTTTGATTAAGGTTGGGCATTGGCATCAAGGGTGGAAATGGAAATGTCTCCTTTACTCATCTTTCAAGGATGTTTATAGGAAATTGGTTTGCCTCTAATTCCTTAGGGATAGCATTATTTTATTGGGTGTTTCACATATTTATATGGTTTGTTTAATTGCCCTTTGTGAACAGGACTATTTGTCTTGCCAAATGGAGAACCCACACAAAATTCACACACACAAGTTTAAGGAAAGGAGTTTTAAGATCATTTGCTTGAGTAAAAGACACCACCTTTTATCCTAAAAAGACATAGAAGAAATCCAATCTTCTTGACTATCACTGATTATTAAGGAATCCTACTTGAATTATCTGAGTACAAATGAAAATTATGCACATAAACCAAATACCCTTCAAATGCAAAATTTTATTTATTGATTCACTTTTAAATCAAGGGTAAGAATATTAAGCCAAAAGCACCATGGAACTAGTAAAAATAATTGATAATTGATAACTGAAGATGCCACAAAATCTCTGAATAGGCAGTACACACTCACATTACTACAGAATGACATTAAAGGCAGGGAACTGTTAGGTCATTCAGGCTCTGGGTCTTTCTTATCTCACATAGTTTTTCTGTTGGTCTGAGACTGAGATATACATAGAGGTCAGATAAAAGTCAGAACTCCATGAACAAAGTACTGCATTCCCAGCAGTCTTGATTATACACAGGCAAAAAGTATGCCCGCTGCTGAGAAGCTGCTCTTATTATCCAGACAAGGCCAAATGACACTCTCCAGAGGAGACCAAAACATACACACACACACACACACACACACACACACATGCATTCTCTCCCTCTTGCTCCCTCCCTCCCTCTCTCCTGTCACTAAACCTACAAATTATAAAACTCACCTATGTCTGGATTTAAGGAAACAGAAAAGGTCACAGATTCTGTGTTTTAGACACATTTCAACTCCCAGAAAATCTTAGCCATGATGACTCAAGAAGTATAGCCTTTCCTACTTCCTAAGTTGTTTTTGCTGTGAAATAAAACTCAGTTGAAAACATCATACCATGTAATTTTTTGTATTAAAATCATTGTATACAGCAAGAGATGCCGAATGTCTCCTTCCTGCACACTTGCCCTTTCTTAATGACACTTGTTCACTTGTGTACCCCAAGGGTCTGTCCTCACAGTTTTAGGTAAGAGTTATCTGGAGCAACTTGAAACTTCTGGAATACCCCAGACCTAAGATGGACCAGCCAAATTCCTTGGAAATTTGGAATTCAAATGCAGAATTCTAGTTAAGCTTTGTTTGTCACTTTCAAGTCAGGAAATAAAATCATGGACAGAGAGAGCACATTACCGAGGTGAATACTCCAAGCAGAGCTGTTGTTTTTTTAAATGGTGATTGCTAGATATAATTTTATGTTTTAATTTATTTTGCATTAAACTATAGTTGACATGCAATATTAGTTCTAGGTGTACAACATAGTTATTCTATATTTATATAACTTAGGAAGTGCTCACAATGCTATTAACTGTCATCATATAGTTATTATGACTATTGACACAATTCTCTGTGCTATACATTATGTCCTCATGACTTACCTATTTTATAACTGAAAATTTGTACCTTTTATTCCCATTCACCTTTTTTTTTATTGTTAAGAATTTTTTTGTTTTTGTTTTTGTTTTTTAGTTTCACATGTGCAAGAGAACATAATGCTTAGACATTTACAGTCCTTATATAGTGATAACCTCAACAGGCCTCTTTCCTATTTGATACCTTACATATTATAGCTATTACAATACCATTGACTGTATTCCCTATGCTGTACTCTACATCCTGTGACTATATATATATATATATATATATATATATATATATATATATTTCAAAAGCTTTTGAGACACTAACTGGTTTCTAATTTTCTAATCCCTAGGCTTTGTCCCTCTTGAGACTCAGCTATATTTCCTGCCTTTGGATTCTGTGAAATACCCCTGACATCTTCCAATAAATCCCCCTATTTTGTCTAAATTAGTTTGAGTTAAGTGAGTTGCTATCCAACTTTCCCTAAGAGTAATATCATAACTAATATGATATTCCTGTAGGACTAAATGTTTTCAGTTAGTTCCTGAAACTCTATTTTGAAAGACCGTGGTATAATGCTATAATATGTTAGCACCCATAGACAAATAAAATAAAAGACTGACCTTATACTTTCAAATTATATGCTATTTCTGAAATCGTGAATTTTCCCCTTCTACATTAACAAATTTAGTTCTATTTTTAAAAATAAGTTTATTTTCATGCCTAAATGTTATACCTTTTCAGAAAAGGCCAGATTATTTAACTTCCCTAAAAATTCCTGTTTAAAAACATAAAAACTAAAAATAAGTAAATAAACAAAAATAACCCAAAATAAGCCCTTTTGATCCAGAAATTTTAGCAAAATAGTCTGTGACTCTTAAGATAGCATTAAGTGTCAGATGTTCTACTGTAAAAGGAGAAAACATTTGTGAACAGAGTTTGTACACAGCTCCTAACCATTGGCTGGGCACCCACAGAAGCTGTCTTTATGCCATGTCTTTATGCCATTGGACAGACGAACCTAACTAAGCAGTATTTGGGGATAAGTGATGTTTCATTGTTGAGAATGCTGACCCAATATTGGTATAGCTGATATTTTAAGAGAACATAAAAATGTAGATTTTATATTGCAATTCTATTTTATTTTAAAATGTTAAGCATATAATTGAATTAGATGCACACACACAAATACACACGCACACACACACAATCTTCAAACAAACAAAAAGTTTGGAAGCACAATTTAGCCCCTTCAGTTATTGCTGTGCCTTAAACTTATAACCTGGCTTTTACCAATACTACTTGATTATTGAGGCTGCTGAGGTCCAGAAAAATTTATGTGAATTGCCCAAGGCCAAATAAAATTATGCTGAAAGTGGGGAATTACCGTATTTTGTGGCTACACATAAAGATCTGCGAGGCAATAAATACATCTGGTTCTGACATCAGCTATCAAATTACCCTTTTCACTAAAATGTAATTATCCTATGGTCCTAGGTTTCTGATACTTTTCAATGTGTTACATTTTTAAGTCAGAATTTCAAAATCATTCTCAACCCAAATACTCTTAGGACTTTATGTCTTCATGAACTTGCCCTTGGGGTAGATCAGTAACTTCTAGCCAGTGTCCAGGGCTACAGTTGCTTTCCTTTCCATCTGTTATGTATCACAGTGGTAATCCTCAAAAGAAAACAAATTGCATCATGTAATTTTGCCTTTTAAAGAAAAGCTCTCATTTACATCTAGTATACAGCCTAAGACCATTAACTTTTCAATGTGACTAACTCAGGTCTCCATCTTATCACCCACACTTTATACCCTTCCAGGAGCCCTGAAGCCCAACAGCATTCTCCCAGGTTTGCTCATCCAAATGTGTTTTAAGGCCCATAGAAGTGGGTATAGAAAAATATTTGTTGACTGGCTGTTGCTACTGTGTTTTATGAGTGATAAATCTAAAATTGAGATGCTTATTTATAGATTTAAGGATTTTTAACTATTGTTAAAGCTGGATTTAAATATAGGTCCTCTGTCTTAAAATTTGGTGTTCTTTTTGTCACCGTATTTCATACTCATCTCACCAAATTACATTGTTTGCACACAGTGGATCAGGCATTCTGATGTGAATTAGCAATACAATTAAGAGGAAAAACAAATCTCATCCATGGACTCAAGACATATAATGTGTACTGAAAAGGGAAGACATTAATTAAGTTGGCACACAGACCATGTAGCAGTGCGACTATGGCAGTGTCCCAAATGGCCGTGCTGTGGGAGGCTACAATAATAGCTTTTGACTTTGAAGAAACATCCATCCCTGCTTCCCTCGTGGAGCTTGTATGTACTAATACATAGCTGGTCCTTTAGAGAGACCATGTTTTAGTGCTATAAGCATTGTGCTTCAATTCATAAGACATGGTCATATTAACTATTGGCATAGCCTGGAGTAAAACACTTAACTTTTCTGCTACATAGAGATGCTAATACAGTAGACTCTCCGTTAACCAGAACTGAAGCAACTGGCAAACCCTCAAGCAACCAGCTGAGAGTCTACTGTACATGCTTTACTTTGGGAAGACTGTAAGGTACTAATATTATTGAGGCTGCCCACCCTCTTGCCATACTTCTCTGCTAATGTCTGGTTAAGTGCCCAACTGAGTTTGACCCTCTCAAATACTGTAGGGGCAAAATTCCTAGAGTGGAGCAATCATTTCTGCAGATGGAAGACCCTGCTTCTAGTTCTTACTCTATGGTGAGTGATTGCCTTTGCATAAATCCACACCCAGTTAGGACTTTGGTTTCTTCTTCTCTCAATGAGGAATTTGGCTAGACGAGTTCTAAGGGCTCATTCTCAGTAGAGGTCTGCTCCTTCTCACCACCATTGCTCTCTGGCACACGCATACCTTCCCTCACACGGAGACTGTATAATCCTTTGTGAAAATCTGTCTTTCTGTCACTCCATCAACAAATAGGTACATGTCTATCATAGGCTGGAGAGGAGAGAATGGAACATAGAAAGAAGTCTCAGGCACAAAAAGTGGTGTCATGTACACCTCATGCTGAGATAGTGCCTGCTTTTCAGTTGTCTGGGCACCCTGTGACTTCTGACCAGTGCTCCTTTGGAGTAGGAGTGGAGATCTCTGTGTTCATTAGCATTGTGCTAACAGCCTTTGCAGCGTTAGCTCCCTGGATCAGGCTTTGTCTCTGAGTGGCTGTCATGAAGAAAATTCATGATGACACTCTGCAATCTCAGCTTTAGGGGAACTGTGTTCCAGGCAAGAAAGTACTGTTAACTGCAGACTACAAGGGGTAAGCAGAGTGTTCTGCAAACAACTCCTAATACACCAACAGGGCCAGGTGTGAAACACGATTTACACTCTCCCATGGTACCCCGCCACATGGATTATAATGCCTTGGCTGCTGGTGATCACCTTGGAAACATGCCATTCTCCTCTAGGACACAGTTACAATCTAGCACTCCAGGTGGGGACCAGCAATCGCTTGGTTTTTATCCACCTAGAAAAAGAAAACTCTGGGCCAAAATTAATAAACACACAAGAGCCTGAGAAACAAAGGAGGTACATGATGAATGGTGGGAGAAGACAGGCCTCCACTGGCCTGAGAAAATCTCTTCCTTTAAGTTGTAATAAAGAGCAAAGCTTCTCCCTACTCCCAACAACTTCTTCCCCAAGGTTTCTAAGAGGAGTGATGTCTGCTTGAGACTAGACAAGATGGGCCTCAGGCTGGGTCACAGAGGTGAAAAACTAGAAGACATTTTTTTACCTTCTCCAGATGGGAGGGAGGGAGTCTTAGATAGGAAGAAAATGAGCAGACAGAAGATTATCAGGAGGGAAATGATAGGACAGAGAGGTTGGGAAAGAATAAAATATGAGGAGAAGAAAAGACAGAAACGTGGTCTGACACAATGACCCCTGGTCGAGCAGTCAGGCAGAGTTAGCCCTGGCTCTAGTTACGCGTGACCTTCAAGACTCACTTCTTATTTCTAACCCCCAATTTTCTTGTCTGTGACATGGGTTTCATGACACGAAAGCACCTACCATCCCTTGGACTGTGAAAGTTAAAGGGTCTTTCTGAAAGACTGAACTTGTCCTAGTCTGCAGGAGTCACAGGAGATAGGATGGTTAAATGCGATGCGCTCTCTTGAATTGTGTCCTGGAACAGAAAAGCAGGATATGATTGGAAAAACCATGAAGTCTGAACGGCCTTCAGTTAGTGGTGCTGTGCCATTGTTGACTCCTTAGTTTGATAAATAAATGTACTGTGGAAATAGAAGATATGGACAGTAGGGGAAGCTGGGTGAAGGGTGTGAAGGAAGTCTCTGTCCTAGCTTTGAAACTCTTAGGTAAATCTAAAATTATTTAGAAATAACCTGCCCTCTCTTTGTCACATGATCCAGTCCTACGTGTGTTGCAAGGCCCAGATCTTGTTATTCGCCTGGTAATGTCTTGCCTGCATTCTTCAAGAAATTTCTACCCTCTTTCTCAGTTTCCTTAATAACCATTATGTGTCACAAAACCTGAAGATCTTCATTGCTATTAAACCCCTGATTCAGGACTCATTCGAGATCCATTTGGACAAAAGACAAGTTATTTTTTATGTGACAGAACGAAAAGCTGTCAGTCACCACTTCCGAAGTTGATTTGCTCTGGTGGGATTAGAATCTCCCCAATACCTCGCTGAGAAAAATCAGGGGTTTTGTGAGTGCAGAGAGAAATGAGGAGGCAGGGGGCAGCTGGCAGCAAGCAGGTGCACAGTCACCTGAAGGAGGGGGACAGAGGCGTGCAGAAGGACAAAGCGGGGTGGAAGGGTGCCGAAAGGCAACATGTGCCCGTGTGTCTGACAGGTTAGCTTCCGTACCCCTTTGAGAACGAGTTTGGCTTTGGCGTGTTTCCCGGGTCGGGTTTCTCCAGAAAGTTACCACGAGTCCAGCCATATGTGTGAGAGGTGACTGCAGGTCACACTCACGGTGGGGTGGGCAGCTAAGACAGGGAGATGATATGACAGCGAGTGCAGGCG
Organism: Lyroderma lyra; assembly: GCA_004026885.1. Lineage (NCBI taxonomy): Eukaryota > Metazoa > Chordata > Mammalia > Chiroptera > Megadermatidae > Lyroderma > Lyroderma lyra. The sequence continues at coordinate 199,293 of PVJL010002237.1, read as the reverse complement.
CCTTCTCCCTCCGGAGGCCTCTGAGCATCAATGACGTACACCCCTCAGAGCTTTCCCACCGAGCTGGTGTCGGCGCCAAGATACCCCCTCTTGTCATCTGTCCCTGGCTGGCCGCTCAGGGCGCGGAGGGGGCTCCCTGGGACTCCTAGCCTGCTCATAGGAGGAGGGGGTATGAATGCTCACCACCAGCCCCTGCTTCAATCGGCTGTCTTTAAACTCCAAGTCTTCCACTTCATAGCTGGGGGAGCTCTGACAAATGACACGGTGCCCTGTCCTTGGGTTGTTAAGAAAATGAAGAGATCCGGTGTGTAACAACATTCCCCTCATGGTCTCTGATGTGACAGAAACTCAGTAACGATTCCCTCTCCAGCCAGGCTCCCCCTAAACCCCACCTGCTGTGACGGGGGCCCGGACCCACAGCTCCTGCCCCAAAGATGACACTGGTGTGCAGACAGCATGTACATTTATGAGAACATAATTCCAGGCTGATGTAGGGGATACTTCCTTCATTCCAGGGGGAGAAATGAGGGCACAGAAAGATAGAGAAACCAGCATCATGGCAGTTGAATGGCCCTTTCAGTGGACTTTTAAGGTCCATGTAAGGAAGCAAGAAGGTCTGTTTCCATGAGTACCTTCCTCATGGGGTCCATGGGGGTCCACCCCCACATAAGGCCCAATTAGCCCCTCAACATATGTATCACATATTCCAGCCTGTGGGCTTGAGGTACCAAGATATGGTGCTTTGCCAAGAGCTACTTGTAGAAAAACTAATATAGTTTCCATTTTTAGGTCCTTAGGGAAAGACAGTATTATAAACTATTATCCAGAGAGTCTTCTTAAGACTTTCCCAGCTTGACAGGTCTTTCGATTTCATATTCTTTTCCTTGAAGGCTGAGTTTCTGTTAGTTACACACCAGTGTTTTCTGCAATCCCTGCTTTCATCCAAAATTCAGCAAGTTTAAACTTGAACCACACTTTTTAAACATGAACTTCATGTTGCTAACCTTGAAATAACTGGCACCAAACAGTGGAAGACCCTCAACTAACTGAAATTTGGGGAGCAGTTCTTTTGGAAGCAAAGAAAATGGTAATACATTGATTTAATAGAAAATTTTTAGCAGCTTCTTGTCGGGAATGACGTGGGGATGACTTATTACACAGTCCATTTCATCTCTCAACCACCCTATATTTATATCTCAATTTGCATGAGCCAAAGGAAACTCCAAGGCTGTAATTACCTGAAGAGACCTGTCTATGCTAACGAGCCCATGCTTATGAATAAAGAGAAGCAGGCAATCCTTTCTCTTTCCTTCCCTGAGAAAATGATGGTTAATCCCTGGGACTAAATAGGCCTTATCCTCCATAATAGAGGAGCAAGTTATGACAGAAAATACAAGAATTCAAGAGCTAATGAGCCACGAAACGTGAGTCGCCTTTCCCATGCGTGCCTCTCATGGCAGCACCTTCTTTCCCATTCCTTTTGCCCCCCTCGTTTTTACATTCTCGCCCCCACCCAGTCGTGGCGGTGGGTACCTGACTAACCACCCTGCTCTGCCAGTGCACACCACCTGCCATGCCTCAGAGCTGGCACCTTCTCAGAAACCCGCAGCGCTCTGGTTCTCAGAGGGCAGCGCGACCACTCCCGCAGCTGGGCTGCTGACCCCAGCCCTCATGCCCACTCCTTCCCGACCTAAGTCGTCGCTTTTTTCAGGCCAGTCCCTTGACAGTCTCCCAAACACATCTCACAGCTTCCTAGTTCCACTGTTTGGCATTTCTTCTTTGCTCTTATTCAAATGTCACCCTGCTATCAAAGGCTGACAAAAGTCACACCTCCTCCATAAACCTCACTGAAGCTTGAAAGGCACAGAGAGAGAGAGAGAGAGAGAGAGAGAGTAGAGAGTAGGGGGGGAGGAGCAGGCGGGGAGAGGCGTGGGGGCGGGGGAGAGTCCATGTTCTAGAGGCAAATGAAAGTGCCTTCAAATCTAAAACCTTTGCAACTTGCAAGCTTTGTGGTGGAAGGGAAATTTCTTAACTTCTTGGAGTCTTCTTTATAAACAATGGTATGTATTTTACTGAGTTTTTAATTGGAAAAAAGGAGATAAGATGAAATTGTCTGGAAGAAGTAAATGGATTTATTTATTCAAGAATTTCTAAGCACCTCATAGTTTTAAGTACTGGAGCATGGTGAAGCCGCCACTGAACTTGACAATGTAATTAAGATGTACTGACCCCTCAGTCGATGAGTAATATTACTACGATATATTACTTGGTCATTCCACTCTTAGATATTTACCAAGGAGAAATGGAGCTCTTTATCCAGACAAAGATTGTAGCCAAGCATTCATAGTAGCTTTATATGTAATAGCCCCAACATGGAAATAACCCCAGATAACCACTAATGGGTGACTGGTATATCCATGCAATAAAATACTTAGCTATAAAAAGGAAAAAACCTGTTGCTAACAAAAGAGCATGGATGAATCTTAAATTATTTACGCTGTGTTAAAGGAATCAGATTTTTTTTAAAGTGCATATGGTATAATCCTATTTATAGAAAATTCTGAAAAATGAAAACCAATGTATAGTGACAGAAGGCAGATTAGTGTTTGCTGCAGGTGGGTGGAGGTAGGACCAGGAAGGAGGTTATTACAAAGTGATATGAGGAAGTTATCTTGATTATGGTGATGGTTTCATGAATGTAAATATGCCAAAATTCATCAAATTTTACACCGTAAGGTGTTCCCTGGTGGTGTAGTGGTTGGGCTTTGGCACTCTCAATGCTGAGGCCTGGGTTCGATTCCCAGCCAGGGAACCACCAAAAAAAAAAAAAAAAAATTTACACCTTAACTTGAGACAAATTATTGTATATCAGTTATACCTCAGTGAAGCCGTGTCTGTGTGTGTGTCTCTGTGTGTGTGCACGCACTTTTTTTTTTTTTTTAAATCAAGCATAGCTACCTTATGTACTTGGTGCAAATAACCCTGGGAAACCACCCAAAGAAGAAGAATAGCTAGCATTTGGGCAACAACTTCGTAACTGTACAGCTCTGTCGGGATGGTAGGCACGGGGGTGGGTGAAGGGTATGTTGTGGATGAGGAAATAACCTTCATTCTCCTTTTCAAAATTTAAGTGTGAATTCCTATATTAGATGTTCAAAATTCAGGAAACCTCTAAAAGACTGGAATTTCAAAAAAGTTTTTCTCACTTATAACCAAGCTTTATCACAAGTGGCTTTCAAACAACATCATGAAATGACTCTCAGAACGTTAAATTCTGTTCTCTTATTGTTTGAGGTGTGTTTTCAATAATGAAGATGTACATCACAGCAGGTCTTCCCGATTCCTCGGCCCTACGCACAAAGGCTCCAAATTCCAGAAGAAAATCTCACTGGGAAGAATAAAGAACAGTGAGTGGAATCTAGTGGGCAGATTAGGGCTAACCCTAAAGGGGAGCTATGAACAGTCAAAACCTCAGTAGGTACCGCAAGCTGCTTCAGTCTGCAGTGAATTTCCTCTCACTGGAGTGTCTGAGACACGCTGCATTCAGCAAGATAGCACTGCAGGGGCGTGATGACACGGCGTAGATCAGAAGGGAGATCGGAACGGAAGATTTTGTGGCGATGCCCACCCTAAACCATAGCATAGGCAATAAGGTGAGGCTGCAAGGGCAGAATTGCAGCCCCGCGTCTCTGCTCTAGTGCAGAATCCTTACATTTCCGCCTTGTAAGGACACGGTCCCGAGAGCTACGTTGTCCTCCCAACGCCTGCCACCTGTTTCTAAGATATTTTCCCCCTCGCTGTGGATGGCATGGAGAGGGGAGTCACTGAGCAGACGGCATTGAGGAAAGCACACACTGGCGACTCGGTCCAGTCGTGGACCAGACGACCCTCGTGCAGTACTCGCCTATCTTCGGCTTCGCCCCCCACCACTAGCACGTCCAGGTGCAAACTTGCCCTGGGAGAGGGAGGCTGAGTCACGTGGTCGGACGGCACTCCCCCCTCCGGCCGCCCGGCCCCTCTCCGCTCAGAGGAGAGCCCTACCGTCGACCGTCCGTGACGGTGAGTCCCAGCGGGCGGGGCCGGCGGGGCGGCGGGTCAGCGGGGCCTGCGGGGTCGCCTCTTCGCCTTCTCCCGCAGTGTGCCCATCCGCCTGCCCCGCCAGCCTGCAGCCGACTTCTCCGCGTTCCCTGGAAGGGCGCACCATGACTTTACGTGGGAAGGAACGCCGGGAGGACGAAGGGGTGGGACGGCGGAAAGGAAGGCTGCCGGCCGGAGGCCGCACGCGGGCCCTCCTGCGAGTGGCCGTGCGGGTGCCACAGCCCCGCTCACGCGGCGGGAGGACAGCGCTCCGGCAATGGAAACGTCTGGAGGGTCGGCGCTGGTTCCGGCCAGTTCTGCCGCATACTGGCTCTGTGACCTGTGTAATTCCCTTCATCTGGCCGGATCGCAACTTTTTACCTGTACCGTGCTGCCTGGAACTATATAGTTGCCCAAAAAATGCAAACTTAAGACAAGCGTTTAGGAAAAAAGTGCACAATGGAGGGGGGGCGTTCAGCTGTGCAGCAGTGGTGACAGTCAGTGTGTTTAGCAGGGTGCTAAATGCCACCGGCACAAGCCCCCCACACTGAAAATTCAGCAGTGCCACCTTACATACGAGGAAGCGGCAAGACGTGGCGACGACGTGGGGAGGGCCCGGGAGAGATCGAAGTCCAACGTCCTCAGGACAGGCTGGCGAGGCCTGAGCATTTCTTTATAAGTGACACTCATAATCCCAGCCCTGTGGCCGTGCTGGAAATGACTTCTGACCTGTTGTGCCAAAGCTATGGTGATTGCTTTATGAGGGAAAACTGACCAGACGCTCCAGGCCTTCGTTTTATTAACGATTAGAGGTTTAAATGTAAAAACAATTGCACTCTATTTCTTTGGAGGAAGGGTGTTCTCGTCTGTTCTGCCCCCTGGAAATGCCCATGATAGAAGGAAACACACATGCACACGTGCACACACACACACACATGCGCACACGCGTGCACACACACACGCGCGCACACGTGCACACACACGCGCACGCACACATGCACGCACACGCGCGCGCGCACACACACACACACACACACACGCTCTCCTGGATCAGGTCGCTAGCCAACTTTAACCCTTCAGTGTCACTGCCTTTTGTCATATCTCTACATTTGCTGTTTGACTCGTCCTGACTTAGAAGAATATTGAAGCTAAGGTTTCTCTCACCACCAATTGTCCTCCTTGACTACTTAGCCAAACAATAGTGTTTGCATCCAAAATCCCACAAGAATCATCTGCTCACCTTTGGTAATTCACTGCAGGGAATGCCAAGCCTATGAGTCTCCTCAAATCTGAGAAATAATCTTTTCCTTAGTTTTTAAGTCAGCCTCTGAAGTCAAACGGAGGATGAGGATGGTATCATGCATGAGGGGAAAGGGGATTGAGGATTAAGAAAGGCAGCTGCCCACAGAGGGCCATTAAGATCACCAGGGAGGCAGCACTAAAAAACTAAAAACAAAAAAGAAAGCAGCATGAAGTTATACAAGCAACACAAAGTCGCTTTAGCATGAAGTGACTTGACCCTTGAGCGGTGGATGGGTATATTCAGAAGCGGAAGCTTGTCCATTGGGGCCTGGCCTCACTCTTGCTGGTTGTCCTGGGATTTCAGCCCCCTCTCGACCACCATCTCGCTCACCCGTTACACACTTTCACCTCCTTGTCCGTCCCCAAGCCCACGCTCCCCGCGATGACCTCCCGGCTTTGTGAAGAGGAGCTTTGGCCTGGAATTCTCTGCCTCTTCACGCCGTGAGTGCCTGGAAGTCTTGTACTGTCTGTGCAAACATGCCCTCCCTCGTAAAGGCTTCACTGACTAAAGAAGCCTCCCTTGATAACTCATTTCTCATACAGTCCCCACAGCAACTTAGCCATGGCTATCAATGCTGGCAGTTCAACAGTGTTTTATTATCATTTGTTTGCATGTTGCCACTCCCCACACCTCTGTGCTCTCACTTTCTTTCTCCTGGGAGTTCTCATTCCTGCCAATCAGATCAATGACCACTTATGAACTGATGCTGACTCATATGCATGGAACTCTGGCCAAGGCTTTGCTCATGATGTGTGTGCTCTAAACATTCCCACAGGGCTGGGGTCACGGTCAAGCTTGACCCAGCAGATGGGGTCCTGCTCATGTATTTATTAGTAGTTTAGTTTCTGTCCCTGTAAACCCCTGAGCTTATGGAGCAGATATCTTTCACTTAAACAAGGATCTGTCCTATACAATAAGCACTTAATACATATGTTAAAGTATTTACCCCAACATGAACTTATCTTTCTTGTGACATGTATATTATCTCCCGAGCTCCCTTCTTTGATTAATGATATAACCATTTATCCATTCACTCAGAGCAGGAGTCATTTTAAATAACTCTCAGTTTTACTCCTAACATTTAACTGGAGGATAAGTGCTTCTTAACATCCTCTTTCCTCTCTCTGCAATGGCTGTCTCAGCCCAGGCATTCATCATCTGCTGAAACACTGCAATTGTCTTAACTGCCCTGCTTGCCTGCAGTCTTGATTATCTCTGTGTCACCCACTGCTCTGCTTCAGAGTGACATTTTTGAACATCAAATCTGAATGAAATGATTCATTACTCCAAACGTTTCAACCATCCCCTTAGCTTACAGATTAAGTCTTAAGACGCCGAGCTGTTGTGTTTGGAAATATTAACTAAAGTTGCCTCTCCCATTTCACTCACTTGGTAAATATCTGCAGTCTAAGCATTTACTAACCTAAGCATCACCTCCTGCATGGAACCTTTTACAAAGCTCACTCCTCCAGGTAGAAAGCAGCAGTCTCTTCTCTGTGTGCCTACTGGGCCTTGGGTGTCAGGACATTGTCCTGTTTATTTATTTATTTATTTTTGGTCTCATTTGTCTAGTATGGTTTGGATAATAGCAAGAGCTTTAGAAAAGTATACTGGGAAAATGTCAAATGTTAAGACAAGGAAGAGGTGAATTGACAAGGAAAAGTTTTCTGCAGGAGATAATTATAAAGCTGAAAGGATATGAAAGCAGGAGAAAGAAGGTATGGTTTATTGTATTTTGTGTAGAGAATAATAACCCAGTGGGCTTTTCTGGAATAAACCAGTCTTGCAGAGGAGCTGTAGAATCAGGATATGGTCAAATAACCTATCTGGCCACTCCACAATGCCTTTTATTATTTTTCCCTGGTTTTCCATTGCATAATGACCGATCCGAGAACCTCAACCAAGACTTGGCCTACAGGGTCTCTGCTGAAATGTTGTATTTCACAATGACAAATAAATCATTCAGCTAAAGTAGGTGACAGCTTGTGTTTGGAAGACAGAAAGAGGCTGCTAAAACTTAGCAAGCTGCACACACTTTCCTCATAGCTGTTGAGTTTGGTTAGTTGTCCAGAATGACTATTTGCTTTGGCGAATTCTTAATTAACTTTCTCTGGAAAAGCTTTCATTTTAGAATCTTTTTTGGACATTCACTTATAAGTTTTGGTCTGTAGACTGTGGATTAAAAACACACAGCGATAGTAGAGACAATAAAGGGGTGAATGAATCTACCTGTGCCTCAAACGTTATGATCAGATTGCAAGAAGGCTTCTACACATAAAATGCATTTTTAAGTGCAGATAGACACAGTTAAATAAACACAAAGTCGTTTAAAAAGAGATTGACTTCATTGAAGCTTTTTTTCATTATACTCTTTGGCAATCAACTGATTCTAAAGTCACAAAACTATTGTGTTGATATTGTGGGGCAGGATCTGTGGTATCCTTTGGTATTATCAAGTGGTACTCAGAGAAAAAAATCAGCTCACAGAAAGTCTCAAACTAAAACTTAGAGCCACGTGGTTTCTTAGATCTGGTTCACTTACTTACAATGCACACAAATCCTCTGACAAATTCCTGAACAATTTGTTGACTAGCGACAGCTTTCCTTTCTCCCTAATTATGTCTGCTTGTCCACCTTCCCATCTGCCTGTCTATCTTTGTGTCCCTTACTTTCTCCACCTTTCTACACACACAAAAAGTTTAGCTCTTTGGTAACTGAGAAAACAGCACCACATTAAATTAGTCATTCCGTATCCCAATCTGAGTTCCTTCCCCATCCTGATATCTGCTCCTCTTGAGTGGTTTTCATATCAGTTGATGATAACTCTATCTATCTTGTTGCTGTCCCTGAACACCTTGGAATATTCTTCACTCACAAATTTTTTGGTTCTCTCTTTAAGGTATGTCCCAAATCTGCTCCCTTCTCGCTATCTGCAGCACGCTAGTGTGAGCTGCCATCCCCTGTCCCCTGGGTGCTTGCAATGACATCACAGCAGATCTCCCTGCCTCTACCCTTGTTTTCCTAAGGTCTTTCCTCAACCCAGCAGCCCATTGGGTTCATGCCCCTCAGTGACTCAACTGCTCAATGCCCTTTGGTCATTTTCCATCCCATAGCAGCCTTCAAGGCCTTACAAAAATCGGCCCTTGATACCTTTTCTATTTCATCTCTATGACTTTCTCCCTTATTCACTCTGCTCCAGCTACACTGATCCCCTTGCTATTTTGAACATGTCAGGAACATACCCTTTCAGAGAGCCTCTGTGCAGGGCTGATTTCCTTGCCCTTGAACTCTCTTCCTTCATCTATCTTCATGCTAATTTCTAGGGAACTATGAGTATAAAACTTCTTCCTTCCTAGCAGTCATTTCCATGGCTGCATGTCTTGTAACGATTCAAACAAACACAGTGTCGGTTTTAAAACAACTAGCACAGTGAACAGAGTAGTTTGACACCAGTTGGAAATATGTCCTTAGACTGCTCTGGGCCCACTAACTGGGCCCCACCGACAGTGTCTACATGCCTGCTTGTAGGCACACTCACTCCTTGATGGCTACTGCATTGTGTTATTCTTTTTGTCGGGTGTTGCCATGAGTTCCCAAAAGTTGAAAAGCTGTTGAAAAAGAGTTAAAAAGCTGAGTTTCTCCTAAGCTGCCAAGTCGGCCGGAGTGTCCTGTATCTGAGACTGAGCACCTGGGGCGCTCAGTTTATTTCCCCATGTTGGTGGAGTACCCAGGGTTCAAGGCAGTGAGCCTGGGGACAGACAGGTTAGCTACATCAGTTTCTCAAAAAGGTTCCTCCAAAAAGGAGGAGGAGTGATTGTCCTCCTAATGCTGCGGGGGAAGGCTGACCCACGGACCAGCAGTACTGACAAGTGGTGGGGCCAACCGGGTCATTGAATACATAGAAGTGCCTAGTGTCCAGCACGTTATTTGCACCTGGGGGTACTCGGAGCTTCGCTGAGTCAAATGCTGACCTGCTCCGTAGAGTCGTGCAGAGAGAGCTCGGCCAGAACACTCACTCCTATGTTGTAGGCCGTTCCTAGAGTCAGTGTGAGAAACTCAAGGGAGTACAGCACCCCACGAACACTGTTGTTTAATAGCAGACTTCTCTGCTCTTGTTGGCCTATTACTGTCATGGTTTGTCCCCCGATTTTAACGTAACTAAAAAAATGTGTCAGTCGGAAGTAGAATGTCAGCATCGAATGTTGGGGAAAATGCATTAAAGACATCTGTCCAGTACTGAGTACAGGAAGCAGGTCCTGGCCTTCAAACCTGACTTCGCCAAGTCCTGTGACAAGTATGACCTCATTTTGTATTGAGAAATAATGTGCCCAATGATGAGGAGTGTGAGCTATGAAATCCACATCCCTGGCTGAGATCCGAATCCAGACTCTACCCATCTTAACAGAGTAACGTTGGACCAGATATTTAACCCATTCAACACTTGGATTTTCTCATGTGAAAAATGAGGTTGATGAAAACGCTAAATGGGATTGTTGCTGGAATTAAGGCATTTGGCACGGTGCCTGACAAATGGAAATGTTGGCTGCGAATTTCCTTTTTGGCTGTCCAGGCCGTAATGTTATTGCCCTGACATACCCTTGTACAGTTGCTCTTATCGCCATCTCATTAGGTAACCTTAAAATGAGGATCAAGATGATATAATAACATTTTTATGCATTGTTAAGTGTTGGTGTGTTTTTAAGTGTTTTAGTATCTGGCCTAGGATCCATCAAATAGTTTGTCTTCAAATAAACCTGCCTATGAGAGAAAGTTTTAATCAACTTGTATTCTGATTACATATATGCATTATGTAAGCTTGATTGTGATAAACACTAAATTAACAAGTATTTTGGGGGAACTGAGAAGAGAGAGGAAAGATGGTCCTGAAACATTTTAGAAACTAAAAATAGTTTTTGTAATATGGGTTAATAAGTCAATGCCTACCAAATAAGGTCAAGAGAGAGTGAGCGCCATAGGACATAGTAGTTTATATTCAGATTTTGTCTTTGACTCATTTTAATGAACCTATAAATATTCATAGTCATTTTACCAATATATGTCTGACATCAGACTGTTCATACTATTGTTCTCAGAAGAGGTAAAATTTCTAAATTATCCTCTTTGGTGGGATTTTACTGCCTTAACTCCTGTGCTTGAAGAGAATCTGTCATAATTTGGCACTAAATTTTATGGAATACAAGGGAAAGGAGTACTGGTTCTTTGGAAGCAGAAAATTGTAATAGAAAGTACTCTGCACTGGGAGTGAAAGACCAAGTCATCCCTGGGTGAGGCACTCAGTGTCTCCACCTCACGTCTGAGTAACACGGGGGTTCCCTCCTCAAGGTCTCACTCTGAGATTCTGTGGCTCTACAGGCATACCTCACTGTATTGCTCTGAGCTTTATTGCACTTCACATATATTGCCTTTTTTTTTTTTTTACAAATTGAAGGTTTGTGACAACGCTGCGATGAGGGAGTCTGTAGGTGCCATCTTCCCAGCAGCATGTGCTCACTTCATGTATCTGTGTCCCATTTTGGTAATTCTCAAAATATTTCACTGTGCTTGTATTTGTTATGGTCATCTGTGATCAGTGGTCATTGATATTACTAGGGCAGGACCCTCCACCAGCGAAGAGATTGCACTTGCTGAAAGCTCAGGGATTTTTGAGCAATAAAGTATTTTTAAGTAAAGTTATGTGCAGTGTTCTAGACAAAATGCCATTACACACTTAACAAACTACAGTATAGTGTAAACATAACTTTTATATGTACTGGGGAACCAAAAAATTAGTGTGATTTGTTTTATTGCAATGCTTGCTTTATTGGGGTCGTCTGGAACTAACCCTCAGTATCTCCTAAGTATGCTCGTATTTAGGAGAGATCCTAAGAAAAGTGTAACTCAAATTCTCAAAGATTTTAATTGGTTCAAAGAGAACCAAGGACTTTAGTAGATTTTGATGGTTGCTGTAACAAATTACCACAAACTTGATGGCTTAAAATTATGCAAATTTATTCTATTTTAGTTCTAGAGACAGGAAGTCCAAAATGAGCTTTACCAGGCTAAAATCAAGATGTTGGCAGGGCTGCTTCCTTCTGGAGGCTCCAGGGGAGAATCCATTTCCTTGCTTTTTGAGCTTCCAGAAGCTTCCTGCACTCTCCATACATTCCTGACACATCAGTCCAACTTTGGCTTTCATCATCATATCTCCTACCCCTGTAGTGAAATCTCTCTCTGCTGCCTCTCAAATGAGGATGCTTGCAATTATATTATATTTAGGGCCCACCCAAATAATTCAGGATCATTTTTCCACCTAAAGATTCTTAACTTAAGCACACCTGCAAAATCCCTCTTGCCTGGTTCCAAGGATTAGGATTTAGATATGCTTGGGTGTTATTATTAAGGCTATCACAAAAACCATTTCAAGAATCCAGTCAACAAAGTCATCTGGGAGCCAGTAGAGAGACAGAAAGGATAAAGGCTGATTGACATTAGATTTGAAAGATTTTGAAAGCCAGTAGAATTTTAACCTGTCATACTAGGAGAAAATTTGTGTCTGATAAAATCTAGTGCCAACAGTATATGAGAATATGGAAAACAGACTTTTTCGTATTATTTTTGGGACCATAAATAGACACAAGAGTTTTGGAGGGCAATTTGGCAGTATCTATCTAAAATATGTAATAATGTTTGACCCAATAGTTCCACTGTTTTAAATTTATCCCACCAACATACCAAAAAAATGTATGACAGTTTTTATATTCAAAGTGTTCTCTGTAACTTTGGCTAAAACAGCAAAACTTAGTGAATCCAGTGTACCCATTGCTGAGGGGCTGGCTTCATAGCTTTTGTATGGACACACAAAGGCGTACTCTTTGGCTATTAAAATAAATGATGTAATAAACGTATTTGCAAGATATATTATTACATAACAAAGTTAAGGTGCCCAGAAAAGTAAATATTATGATCCATTTTGTATAAAAGTAATAGGTTATTTATAAATTGGAGTGGGCATATTGTTTTTTTTCCCCTGAAAGTTTATATAAGCAATTATCAGTAGCAATTTCCTTTGAAAAGAGGAATTCTAGGGATGGAAGAATGTGTTTCCTTTCTGCCTTATACTCCACCTCCTGAATTTGAAGTTTCTAGCTATGTGCACAGATAGCACAGTGTTTAAAAATTCAACCTCTGGGTTTTCAGTTCTGTTCCATTGGTCTGTGTGTCTGTTTTTCTGCCAATCCCAAGCTGTCTTGATTATTGACACTTTGTAGTATAGATTGAAATAGGGGAGTGTGATGCCTCTAGCCTTATTCTTTTTATATAGGATTGCTTTGGTGATGTGGGATCTTTTGTGGTTTCATATCTAACTTTCTAATTTCTAATAAATTGTCATATTTTTATTTATTAAAAAAAATTCAACCTCTGATACCAATCTGCCCGAGTTTGACTTGTGGTGCATACAAGAGCAGTCCAGAAAATATCCAGCCATGTAATATGAAAAATAGAAGCATTTATGGCTGGATTTTTTTCCCAACAGCCCTTGTAGAAGGTAAGTTAGTTACTTCCCTGTGCCACAGTTTCCACAATTGTAAAATGGGAATAATAATAATACTTTACTCCTAGGCTTGTTAAAATGCACCTAAAGAATAAATGTACCTAAAAACTTAATTCATGCTTGACACATTGCAAGTTCCTAAAATATTATCTATTATTACATTTTGCTTTTATTTACCCAAAGTCAATAAAGTTATTCACCCAAAATCAATAGATGTTACCTAAGCAATAAAACTATGGGATATTCTTGTTTCTTCTGAATACTATCTGTTTTTTAATGAAAGCCTACTAAATGCTATTTTGAAAAAAGATAACTAAACACAAGTCTAAACAGTGACAGGGAGACTTGTGAGGTATTTGAGCAGAGGAAGCTCATAGCACGAAAGAGCATAGCTAGCACTTCTTTAGTCTGTTATAGTTTACAACACACTTTCAGGAATCATTTAATGTTGTAGGTTTGGGGGAGTGCCCTGCCAATAGATACAGGTAAAGAGAGAGAGACTGGCATCAAATGGGCCAGAAGTGGGCTGGTATAGTGGTTCAGGTATGAGATAATGTGGGCTCTGACACATGGTGGAAACAGGAGAGGAAGGCTGCATAGGAATGGGACCTGGTAATTCGTTGACTGGGGTGATGAAAGAGAATGGTGAGTCAGGATTTCTGTGGTGGGAATCTGTTACACGGTGGTATTAGCAATAGGAGGTTTGGTGACAGGTAGTGAAGTCGAGGCTAGTGTCTGAGACTCAGTGACAAACTTGGGATGCATTTGGACAGAGTGTTATCATTGAGAGAAATTAATAAAATGCTAAAGTGAATAAATCAAATGGTAATAGTTTAGAGCAAGAGAGATCTTTATTAAAACCCAACATATATACATATACATATATGAGTTGATTCATTGGTCTGATGTTTTGAAAATCTTAGGTGAAGTTATCAGGTGGACCCGCTCTGTTAAATAATCAGTAGTAATGCAATAATATGCCACCCAAATTATTTAACTGCTCTGAGCCTCCATTTCCTCATAAAATGGGTGTAAAAGTACCATCTCTTCTATAGGATTGTTATATTAAACAAGCTAATGTTTGGATAATGCTTAGATGTAATGATGCTCAATCAATTTTAATAGGGGTGAGAATGGCTGCTGGTGGGGGTGTTTATTCTTGGTACCTTCTGACTCCATGTAGTCTTCAACCAGTTACCTGAATAGTCCAGATGAATTGCTATTTATGACTATATTCCATTCCAGCTGTTGCTGTGAGTAGGGAAGCAGGATTTTGAATAATCAAGAATCACTGTCTTCAGACAAAGCTCAGCAAAGAGACCAGCTGCTGGCATTCTCCTTTCCTTGGCAGATGTAATAATGCAGGGTGGTTCTATTACCTAATTTGAACCTTTGCCATTAGCTTCTTGGAAAGTAAGCATCCACATGTGAGATGAAAGTTTTCTCATCCCAGGGCTTTCTGATGAGGCCTTATGGTTAAGTGTGAGCAGGTTTTATACAATTAGCCAGGTGTTTGGGCAGCTCAAAGATGGTGACAGTCTTCTGGTCCTTGTCACTGGCATTTGGCAGTTTGATCTCCACCTAAAGTTACAGGAAAAAGGAACTTAGCAAAACCTGAAGAAACTTACAAAAAGAGGGGAGGAGAAAGAATTTTTTCCCTCTTCAAAAATCGATTAAATGTGATCCTTCCCCACCCTTACTGAAATTTCCCACATGTAAAATTCCAAAGAACAGACATTCAGACACCAAAATTTGAGAAAAAACTAAAGAACATAAATCTCTATTTGTCGACAAGGAAATGACTAACACTATTCCCGCTAGTCCCTTCAGGGTGAGAAAGCCAATGAAGCAATCCCAAGTAAGCCGTTACACATACGTGTGCATGTGCACACACAGACACGTGTGCAAGTAAATATGTAAGGATAGAAGTGTGAGGCTGTTTGAGTACTCTCTGGGTCTTCTATCTCCAATTCCATTTTGTCTGAAATGACAGAGTTGGAGGATCTCCTGTCCAGTTTCTGCAGTCCATCCAAATAGCAGTGTTCCGTCACTCCTCGACAGGCAGATAGTCACATTTATGGTTTCAATGGCAAATGGCCTGCCTTTGGGAGTAAACCGTAAAAGTGTGAATGTCTGAATCATACTGACTATGAATTTATGCACAGAAATGACCCATCACCATACTACCAGTGGCAAGGATCAGAAACAGCCTTTTACGAGAAGCCAGAAAACCTGGGTCTCAGGTCGCTTCTGGCACTATGTGATGATGTCTGTGTCTTCTCATCTTACTAAGGCCTCAGTTTACCCATCTGTAAAATAGAGCTAAGAATGACTATCTGATAAGTCATATCTCATAAGCCTGGCTCCTTCTTCCTTAACCTCATTCCACTTAATCCCTACCAAAGCTTAATATGTTCTAATGATTATTCAAAATATTCTGTAGCCTCAGACAGATGTGAGGCAAATTTCCTTCTGACAAATGTAGTTAGGGTAGATATAGGACCATGGTAGTTAAGGAATGTGACAAAACATAGTTTAGGACACTTTCTCAGTATTACCCAATCAACAGGGATATTCTGAAAACATTTGTTCATTTGTTTTAACAGATGTCAATGGCTAGTATAATGACATAATGTCACAACCAAAAGAATTTAATGTTCAAATCAGATAGTGATAAATGTATATTCATCCAAATCCATATTTTAAAAGTTACATTTTCATCAGCTCTTATTCTAAATCAGGGTAGCACTCTCCCCCAGAGCCCCACCCACTTCTAGAAAGCTATGAGGGCAGCCCATTTGCTGCAGAGCCACACCATTGGAGAAATTCCAGAAGGAAAACCAAGAGGTGGGAGAAGACAGCAGACATGGGGTTTCCGAGTCTAGTTAAAGGGCAGTTAGGCCTTGGATTTCCCCAGCTCATCCTAGTTTGGAAGTGGGAGGCTGTTGTCATAGACAAAGAGATTTGTTCTTGATTATGAAAGGTAATTCCTTTTCTCTCTGTCTTCCTTATTAACACCACATGGCAAAGGGATCAGTTCTTTTCTTACAGGAAAGAAAACGGAAGATGTAAATAACCATAAAATACATGCTGCACATAGAGGTTCTTTGTAAGTAAAGGAAATTTTAAAACCTATTTACTTGGTTAAATTGAACATTCATTACTGAATGTCATTACTGAATGTCATTGATTGTTAAATGCTCATTTGACACTCGATTTTGAAAATCAATACTGAGCTTTTAATAAGTTGAATTTAAATAACCAATTCTTATATAAATGGAGAGACACCATGGTGAACACAGGGAGATGTTATAGAGATAGCTTTGTATACCAAACTTCCTTTTTAAAAAAGTTTCTTAGCATTTATTAAGCTCTTACTGTGAGTCAGAGATGGTTTTCAGTATTTTATAGGCATCTCATTTAATCTTCTTCCCATTAACTGTATGAGATAGATCTGAATATCCCTATTTGACCCACAAGCAAACTGAGCTACAAGTCACACAAGTGGTAAGTGATGGATTGGGGGTCTGAACTTAAAGAGTCCTGAGAAGAATATTACCCACTGGGAATAGAGACAACCAGGTTTTTGCAGCAACACAACATAGAACTCTTTCTCTGCTCATGGAGAAAGCTTGGACTTTCTCTCTTGAATGAGTGAAACAGTGAAACAGTGTTTTTCTCATTTGCTTAAATCCAGGTCTCTCAACCTTGGCACTATTGATACCTTGGACCAGACAATTCTTTGTTGCGGGGATTGTCCTGTACATTTGGAATGCTTACAACATCCCTAGATGCCTGTAGCATCACCTCCACCCAAGTTGTGACAGCCAAAAATGTCTCCAGACATTTCCAAATGTTTCTCTGGAGGCAAAAATCACTGCTTTCAAAACCACTACTGGACTCTAATCAAAACATTCACTTTGCTTTAGTATCTCTGCCTACAAGCCTTTTGTACCTGGTTTGGAAAGTACTGAACTATATAAGTATGTGAAATCATATTCATTTTGTGTACACACTTTGTCACAGACACTTCTAGTTTTCAGAATATTTAAATGAGTAACTTACTGTGAAATATACAAGAAAAGTATGTTAAATCTCATTTGCAAATAAGGACATTGAAACACAAATAACTGAAATGAGACATCAAGTTAGGCAGAAAAAACACAGAACAGTATCTGAGTTTTACACCTGCAAACTCATTAGCTGACATTGGGAAAAATCTCAAAATTTCAGTCTCAGTTCTCCTCATTTCTCAAATGAAAATATAATCTGCTCCTCACAGAGCTCTGCGATGGGGTCAGGTCAAGAGATGCATGTAAAAGTACAAAGTGTTACTAGCTTTCTTACTGTTCATTTGCCCACAGTCATCTAGAAAAGTAAGGGCTGAGCAGATACAAAAATATTGCAACTAAGGTTATTATCTTCTATTAGACTAAGTGTGACAAATATATGAGCCCCACTGCCCTGACTGTGCAGATATTTGCTAATTGATCACAGATCTTTTTCCCGGTGTGACCCCAGAACTTCTCATCAGTACATGCCAAATAACTATAAATTAAAGGTCAGATTTTGAACTTGAAACCAAATCTCTTAGTTATTTTTCTATTAGATAATGCTACCCCTTGGTTCTGAATCATTTAGGGATCATCTACTTTATATAGTAGCCCCCTTCAATTCATGGGGAGTAAAATCTAAGATCCCCAGTGGACCCAGAAACCATGGATAGTCCAGAACCATAAGTGTGTGTGTGTGCACGTGCACACACACACACATACATGAGGGCTATCTGGAAAAAATCCAGCCATAAATGCCTCTATTTTTCATATTACATGTCTGGGTACTTTCTGGACAGCCATCGTATACACTGTTTTTTTCCTATACATATATACTTATAATAAAGGTTAACTGATAACTTAGGCACAGTAAGAGAGTAACAATAATAAAATAGAGCAATTATAACAATATGCTCTAACAAAATTTATATAAATGTGGTCTCTCTCAAAATACCTTGTTGCTCTGTACATACAGCATGAATGGATCTGTTGGACAAAGGGATGTAACTAAGACCACAGAAATGGAACCATTGTTAGTGGGGAATATTATACATTATTTTTCATATAAAATGTTAATGTTTTGGTGCTTTTTTTCAAGTACCATGAACAATCAGGTATAATTGATCAATCCAATATTTATCTTAGGCCTTCCAAATGTATAGCCTTTGAGGAGTCAGAAATCTCAACTTCATTTGGGAGGCAAGCATTTGCACAACAGTTCTCAGACACCGGAAGAACTCAATGAAACACAGAATGCTGGGCACATCCTCAGAATTTCTGACTCGGTGGGTCTTTCAGTGGGCTTGAGAATGTGCGTGTCTAACGTTCCCAAATGATGCTCATACTACTGGTCCAGGGACCGCATTTTGAAAACAGCTGCACTAGTGAAAATGCAACAGGCTTAGAGCAAGAAAAGCTCACTTTAAGTAATCCTTCTCTTTTATACAATTTCGGTCATCTTGTGGGGAAATGGTAGACCTTCCTAGGCTTAAGGTTTATGCTTCATAAAGTGATTATTAATAAAGACAGATCTGCTTACCTCATAGGGTTGTTTTGAAGATTAAATTACATAGAGGATGTGGGAGTCTTACAAATGGCAAATGCTCTAGACTGTCTAGATGAGTAAGTGCTTATTAGTGCTTTCTTCTTATTTGGGGAAGGTGCCTTTTTAGCCTGGAGCTTCAGCCTCCTCTTTCTTTGCGGACCCACCTCCTCCTGGGCAGCTGAACGATGGCCATCTCTCCTCTCCCATGGCCGCAGGCCAACAAGAGCAACGAGTTGCATGAGACATGCCTGGTCTCTTCCATGTTTCCACGTCTTTCTCAGGCTTAACCAGAGTCTACAAGAAAGCAAGGCTTTCAGAATATTCTGGATGTTTGGCTCAAGGCATTGTTCCCCTTTGCTCGTCTATAGAGACTAAAGGACCTTGTCAATCAGAGATGAAGGAGGGTGGAACTACCAGCCATTGACGGTTGCTCTTCAGAGATCTGCTTGTGACGCAGGCACGACAGCCCCTTGCAGGGGCAGGGGAAGAAAACCGTCTGGAAAAAACTACCTCCATAAAACTGAAGCAAACATTCTGTGAAAGAAAAAAAAAGTGAAAATAAAGGCAACCCGAAGTCAAGTTCCCTTTAGCATCTGCATCAGTCTTGCCTAAATGTTTTCACTGAAAGTAAGAGGAACCCAGATCTTGAAGTTATAACGAGCTAATTGTCTACATGGAGATGTTACTTCCCGACTCTGATATTTTAAAAGCTTCATGGAGGCAAAGACCATCTCTGTCCTTTCACTGTATCCTCAGACCTAGATCAACTGCTCAATAAGTAGTTTTTCCATAAAATTCTCCTACCTCAGTTCTCTCATTGTCAAACAAGACTCAGAAGTTACAGCTTCTGGAGCTGTTGTAAATAGTCAGTGAGCTAATGAACAATGCCCAGAACACAGAAGGCCCTCAGTCAAAGGGGTGGAAGCGGAGATACCAGTAAAGGTATTTTTGTTCTTCACTTAATGGCTCATTCATTTAACTTACAGGCATGAACTTATTTTAG
The DNA here is from genome assembly GCA_004026885.1 of Lyroderma lyra. NCBI lineage: Eukaryota > Metazoa > Chordata > Mammalia > Chiroptera > Megadermatidae > Lyroderma > Lyroderma lyra. The sequence goes on along the minus strand of PVJL010002237.1, from coordinate 179,760 downwards.
GTCTTCTGGGACCTATGCTTCGATTATCATTTAATAGTCCTGGAAGGAAAACAGCCGAAGAGCAATCTATCACGCTTTGGGCTTTTAGCTCATGGCATACCTAACTGCCCGCAAAGTGATGAGCAGAAACCGATTTACTCCCCTGGCAGCTGTGCCTTTCAGTTTACTACAAGCCTCTTACTTCGTGTCAGTAGCAGTTTTTCGAACCTCGGTTTTGTTTTGTTTTGTTGCCAGGAGATAGGGTCCATGGGGAGCAATAAAATGAAGATCCTCTCAAGGCTCTGAAAGAAAATAAAATCAGCAAGCCCTTGGGAAGTGAAATCTGGTAACCGGGTCCACAGTCCTCTCAGAAAGCGTGGGAGATGGCCTTCACCTACCACCATCTTTGAAGGGTCTGCTGGATCAGGAGTTACTGAAGGGCCTTTCAACGGCTGTCGCGGCTTCACTGGTCCCAGGAATTACCTGTAAAGCTTGCACTTCTTTTTGGGGTTGGTTGTTCTGTTTTAATCCAGAAGACCCTGGGTCACTGCAACATTCTTTCTCAAACCAGGCCCATTTGTTTGTTTGTTTGTTTCTTTATTCAACTCCTCTGGTTTAGTTACTGGGAAGAAGTCCTGAGAGTTATGTGGTCTTTAGATTCCCTTGTAATACAGAAGGTCAGCGCCCAGGAAGGCCTATTCCTAGTAGTTCCCCAAGTCCTGAGGGTTTACCTCTGGCACACGCATGAGCAAATGCAATCAGGCAGGATGTGATACTTGACAATCTCCCTCTCTCACTCTGGTCCCTCTCTAATGAGTCCATGGTCTTTGACTCAAGATAGGGTCATTGCCACCTTCCCCTGAAGTGCTCAAGGTAACAGTACCCATTGTTTTTGCTCTCACTCACTGGTTCTCCTTCTGCATGAGCACCAAAGCATGGCCCAGTGACCTTCAGAGTCCTCTTAAGTATTAACAATATTTTTCAATTGTTTCTCCCAGCATTCTTCTCTCCAAAATCATTGACACGATTCTACAGACTAGAGTGGGACAACCAGAAAAATAAATACTTGGAGAGCCATTCTTTCCAAAACCTGATCGCTTTGATTCTCTTTTCTTGAGATGACGTCTCCTCCAGGAGACTCCACTGTGGGCAGATCCGAAGCCCGTGCTGGAATACACTTTTCCACTCCACAGTATACTTGCTGTCTCAAACTTGAGCTCCAGCTTTTATCTTTCCAATGTCTGTGGGCCCACTCTCTGCTTGCCAACCACATCTATACTTCTCTTGTCCTCTAACTCAGGCCAGATTCCCTTGAATGTCTTAGTTTTCCAGCCTGGATGACTATTTCATAAGACGATGGTCATAATCCCTCCAAGTAAATGTGTTTGGGTGTGGTCTAAAAACTCAGCTAAATCCTGCCTTAAAATCAGCTAAACTGTATCGAGGTCTATGTATCTAACCCTGCACTAAGGGTAGGAAACATGTATAGTGAGCTCACTTCCACCATGACCACGTGCTCTGCATTAGTTACAGTTTTCCTTAGCACCCATGAGCTCATCACCATTATTATCCCCATTTCGCAGATGAGAAAAGTAAGGTGCAGGGAGGTCAAGTAACTTTCAATGCAATTAGTAAGTGGCATTGCCGTGATCAGGGCCTAAATTGTGTTCCTCCAGAGCCCACCTCTTCAGTACACCCCCATCCTGACTCTTAAAGGGTGAGGCGCTTTTATAAGGGTTATCTCAATGAGTCATCGTAGGACTCCATAATTACTGTTGTTATTCCCATTTTAACTGGGAAAACAAAGGGGAAGGAAAGCCAAGTCCCACGATTTATTTAGTATAGAAATGGGACCGAAATTCAAGTGCAACTGTTAAGAAAGCCCATGCTCACGCTCTTCCCACTGTTCTGCTCTGCATTCACCTGTAACGATTCTCCTCTTTAGGGCACCCAGTGACACTTTACACCACTGTTTCTCAAACTTAAATAATGTCTGATATTACGAGACGTATAAGAAGAAAATATGTCGAAACCCCAGTGTTTATTTTAATTATTTTTGTTATGTTATATGAGGAGATACCAATATAAATCTAGATATACATTTGCTATGCCTGCAGGCATTTTATAATTGTAAAACCAAAATTAATTTTCAAATTGAGTAAGAATAAAGCCAAAAAACAATAAAATTCCAATGACTATGAATAATATCAAGTGTCATTTCTAGTGCCGGGTTTTAATAGACAGTTTTGAAATGACGCTTGCAATATGGCCATGGTAATGATTACCATGGAACGATTGTTTTGAGCCTAGCAGCCCTGCCTACCATGTAGCCTGTGATAATGTCATCTCCCACCCATTGTCTTCAGTCCAAGTATTGGGAAACGTTTGTCCAAACAACCATCATTTGGCCTTCACATGCCCAAAGTTATTTGCATAATAAGTCCATCTCTGTGCCTACATAATGAGCCCACAGTAATGGAAAGTAGTTTAAGTTGGTGCCGATTTGTCCATTACACGGGGCACACATGGCTAGACCCTTAACAAACTCCTGTGGAGGGTGAAGACAAATTTGATCCATTAGTGAACTTCATTTGAAGGTCACCTAAAATGAAAGGTCTTTCTGCAGCTCTCAGTCTGAAACAGCTGGAACCACTTAAATGCCTTCAAAAGAAACTTAAAATGTTGTCTCGAAGTAGACTTGTAGGAAATACCCACTACACACTAATGTGAGTGAGCATGCACACACTCACATACACACACCCCACACAGCCTTATGTTGTTTTAAATGCAAATTAAATTCAATTTTAATGAGTTTTAAAACATTAGCTCTGCAAGAAGAGAAACAAGTTTTTAAGAATTAGGAGCAGCTCCATTACGGGAAAAAACGGCAGTATTTAAAGATTAACTTGTAATCTCAGATTCTGATTCAAAATTGATTTGCCTGTTCTAGTTTGTAAGTGAAGAGAGAAAGGACTGAGAAAGGAGTCAGGTGGAAGACAGCACTCTATTCTCAAAACTAAAACTTATTTAACTAGGTTTTGCTCGTTTGTGTATTTTAGTCATGGGAATTTTAGCAGTAGTAATAAACTAGTATTTATTCACATTTCGTATGCTAATATCTTTGCATAAATAGTTTTATTTAGTCCTCTTGATGTCAGCAACCACATGAGGTGGGCACAGTTAAAATCACCACTTTTATAGAAAGTTTAGCCGTGAAGAGGTTAAAGAATTTGTTGGAAGTTACACACCTATCAAATGACAGGGCCAGGATCAGAGCTTGGGTTTCTATGATCCCTAAGCCGGAGTTCTTAATCCCTAGTCCCAACTTTGCTTCCAAAAAGCGCTCTTCAGGTAATCAAATCCTAATAATGTAATGCACCCAAGCAATTAGCTGTCAACCTGCTTATGTTATTGATGAGAAACCTGAGACTCAGAGATGTTAAATGAATTTCTCAGTTATACAACTAGAGGAAAAACCGGATTTCAAATCCCCAGTCCATTGTACCTTCTACTACATGTATTGTTTTTGGAAAATTTAAAAACTATTGACATTCTGTGTTTTAGGTAGAATTTTATTCCCACAAATCTGTGTATCCATTAGCTACTTTTAAAATATGCATTTCATATATGTGAACCGGAGGCTCAAAGGTGTTAAGCAAATTCATAGTAATTTCAAAATGAATGGTTTTGATTTTTGCAAAATCAAAACAAAAGAACCTCATTGTTGAGTAGAAAATGGACTTGCCCTGCATGCCCTTCTTTCATTACCTCTGCCAGGCACTGCTGTCGCCCAGGCTGCAGCGCTAGCCATCAAGCTAATTCAGCTCATTGTTGGGTTTTGTTCAAATTCAAATACCATCTGGTGGTTTCCACTTTACCCTAAGCCAGGTTACCTCTCCTTGTCATTGCCCTTTGGTCTCTGAAGGCATTTGTGCAGCATGGTCCTTAGAAGCTAGGGTAACCAGCTTCTATCTCACTTCGCCCAGGACTGTGAGGCAGGGAGTTCTTAGGACTTGGGATTTGGGGCGCTAAAGCCAAAGGTTTGGACAAATCAGGTTAAAATTAGGCATCCATGAAGTATTTCCTGTTTAGGGGGAGGGTCACTGAAGCTTGACTTCGTTAAACGCATTTCAAGGATCATTCATTCATTTTAGTAAATGTTTATTTTCTACCCTATGCCAGACAACTGCTAAGCACAAGTGATAAGAGTAGGGCACCCACCTTGTACCTGTGTGAGCTATAATAATCTGTGATGTTTTTAAGCCACGGAATGCTTGGTAGTGTTCTACACAATCGTTGATTGACTCTACAGATAATAAGTTTGAGAGAGGCAGGATGAAGTGCCCACCAGGAGAGTGAAGGGAGCGGAGAGAAGGCCAGGAGCGTCAGAAGGAGGTATTGTCCTGCGTCCCCGTGGTGCGCGACATCCCGGCTGGCGAAGGGGTACAGTGTGGGGGCCTGCTAGTCCGGGAGAAGATTCAGGAAAGTCTACTCGCGTCTTTTTCAGCAGATACATGTGTCTAATAATAATAGAACTTTATAATATACAATTACTTTTCTAATGGGGCATACAAATGCTACAATAAGGACCGTGGAAGTTGCTACCCAACACTAAGACCTGGAGGAAAAGAAACAGCGCTGGCCACAGGAGAAGAGAGGTGGCTGGGCGGAGGGGGAGGGGCGGGGCAAGAACGGCACCGGTGGTGGTCGCTGCACGCCAACGCAGGACTGCCACTGTGCTTCCCTTGTGCTATCTCGCGGGAGCCTACAGCACCGCCTGAAGCCAGGATTGGCCCCGTGTTGCAGATGAGGAAACAGGCTGCGAGCGCTTGTGCGCCTTGCCCAAGGCCGTGCGGCTGATGGGCAGGAGAGCTGTGGTGGCAGCCCCACCCTCCCAGCTTAGCCAGTGGGCTCTACGGCTCTCCCCGGAGGCCGCACGGTCCCAAACTCGTGCAAAAAGAGTCCTTTCCCCGAGTTCATCCTCACCTTCCTGTCTTCCTGCAGTTGGGGATTTCTTTCCGGCTTCAGGGGAAATAACCTTCGGCAGCTGTGTGGCTGTGTCACACTGTACTCAGAATGAGAGGCCAGCCGGTTGGTAGGAGGCCAGACTATTGGTCACAACATCCTGAAAGCGAGACCAGATCAGTGCGGATGTTTTGCTGCAACATTGCCCCCCACCCCCACCCCCCCAGCTGCCCACGTGCATTTCAGCCAGAGCCCCCAGTCACCTTCAGGGCTCACAAGGCGGAGTCTAGCGTCTCTGACCCCGAAGAAGGGAGGCTGGGGAAGTGAGCTTGAGCGCCCATTACTCATAAAAGCACAGTGCCAAGACAGAAAACAAAAGAGCAGATTTCAGAATGCGGAGCCCACCCAGCAAGTATTTGGGGAAACGGCCCCGGAGCACTTGAGCTCCGCTGCTGAGCTGCGCGCACAGCTGGGCCTAATCAGGCCTCGGTCTGGGAAGCGTCTGTGGCTGCGGGCGGGCTGGCACGCTGCAACGAGCTGAAATCCGGTGACACCCGGCTATGATGCTGCATGCCATCGGAAGCTGCCCGGGATACTCTCCATGCTGGGGGACACGGAAATATGCTGACCCACAAAGAAGGGGACTTTCCGTGCGTTTCCCAATAATATGCATTTATCTGAAAAGGAGAATGAGAAAAAGCCCCGCTGGTCTGACAGAAAGCAGGTCTGCCCTCTGCACAGTGAAGGCACTGTTCTGACTTCATTCTTATGGAAGAGACACCCGTGACGCGGACCGTTTTAAATAAAGGACTATTTGCTTCTCAGTGGAGATGCATAATCTACTCGATGAAATGGGGACTTAATCACACTCTTTTTGAAATAGAACAATTGAGTGAGTTGCTAGTCAAACATTTCTGTCTCTCACCCAGACCGAACATTCATACAGTGAAAGAGGAAACGTCTCACTGTTTTTCCAACACAGAAGGCTCTTTTCTGCCTTGCTGCCTTTGCATAAATAAGCTGGTCACTTAGTCTAGAAAGCTGCTTTCTCCCTGTTGAATGCTTAATAAATAATCCTTCCTGATAACCATGATGGCGGTGATGATGATCATTTGGGTGGCACATTAAGTTGGTGATAGTCTACTCTTTGCCTGTCACTGCATCAAAAACTTGGCATGTATTATTGCATTTATTTCTCAAAAATAAATTGTTATTACGCCCATTTTACAGGCAACAAAGCTCAGGCACAGAAGGCCGTGTTGTCGCAAGTCAGTGCAAAAAATACTGCCCTACACATCAGCTAAAAAGACTAAAAAGAAAACTATAAAGCACACCAAATGTGAATAAGGAAATGCTCATACTTGGCTGGTGGGAGTGTAAATTGGTAGAACTACATTGGAAAACTGCTTGATATATTTATGAAAGTCAAAGAAAAGGCATACAAGTAATTCTACTCTGAGGTATATAAACCCTCTCCCCCTAAAATAGCAAATATCTGTTTATCTGCTAAAGATGAACCTAAGACTAGCACTAATTCCATTCTAGGGTATACGGATCCAAATGAAATGCAAGGATATGTTCACTAATAGATATACGCAATGTTAATTGTACTATTTGTAATAGCCTCAAATTTGAACTATTCACATATCATCATCAATAGAATGGGTAAACTTGGGTATAATCACACAATGGAATCATAGAATACATCGTGAAAGTGAATAAATGACAACTAAGTTTTACAGGATTAAGAAAACAGAAATCATCAACTCACAAAAGAAAGAAGGCTGACAGAGAACATATAGACAGTGTGATTTCACTCATATAAAGTTCAAAAACAAGCAAGATGAATCTGTAGTGTTAGCAGGTGGAATAGCAGCTTCCCTGGTATGACGGTAATAATCATAACAGGAGCTTCTGTGGTTCTAATAATTGTCTTCTGATCTTGGGGCTGGTTACACGTGTGTTCACTTTATGAAAACTCATATGTTGGCACATTTACAATTTATTTTTTTTACTTTTCTGTATATATGAAGCACAACATTTTTCAATAAAAAGTTTAAAATGGAAAAAATAAAGTCTGAACAAATTCAAAGCTTGTGTTCTGAATCCCTGAAAATAAGTCCATACTTAAAAAATAACCCAAAGAATAATTCTGACATACACACACACACACACACACACACACACGCAATACATATACAAACATAATGTAATATCATAAATAAATACAACATATTATTTTATTTTATAATATCTTGGTATATACACATCATATAATATATATTATAGATGTGTGTGTATTATACCATGTGTATTTCCATGTAATAACATTATTATATATACATATGTAATATATATAGTGTGCATGTGTGTGCCAAGATATATTCAGGATGTAGTCATTATATATAGCCTTAATTTATAATTTAAAAAATAGAAACAATGTAAATATCTCATAATAGAAATGGTTGAATGAATTAAGAAACATTCCACTTGATGGAATATTTGCAGTTGCTTTCCTTAGGAAAAGCTTTTTAAAATCAAAGAAATGGCCAAGTCATGGAAACAGCCAAAGTGCCCTTCAGTAGATGACTGGATAAAGAAGCTGTGGTACATATACACAATGGAATATTACTCAGCCATAAGAAAAGATGAAATATGGCCATTCACAATAATATGGTGGAACTTGAGATCATCATGCTAAGCAAAATCAGCCAGACAGAAAAAAACAAGAACCATTTGACTCTGATCATATGTGGAACATAAAACTGAAAACAACAAAGAAACAAAAATTCATGGACACAGTCAATAGTTTAGTGGTAACCTGAGAAAAAGAGGGGAGGGGGTGAGGAAGGAGGGAGGGACTCAAATATACGGTGATGAAAAGAGAACTGACTCTGGGTGGTGAACATACAACACAACACATGACAATGTATATATAGTAGAATTGTATACCTGGAACCTATGTAATTTTTACTAACCAAGGTCACCCCAATAAATTTAACAGTAAAAAAAAATAAAACAAGGGAAGGTATATCATTACAATGTCAGAGAAAGAAAACAGTATATAATGTGACTTTAACTGCATTAACTGAAAAAAGAAGAGAACTATGTACATGGAGAAAATACTGAACCAGAATATTTATTGTGGTCTTTTTTTCTTTCTTTCTTTCTTTCTTTCTTTCTTTCTTTCTTTTTTTTTTTTGGAGGGGGTGATTAGGTTATGGCCAGGTTTTTGTGTTCCTTAATCATTTCTGTATTTTCCAAATACTAATGGCTATCTGTAAAAGTTAAAAATATATATTTAATAATGACTTCCTATGTGAAGCTTACCCCCTACTCTCCCAGGGGCTATTTATATGCATTCTGCTTAAAAGGCAATTGTATGACATGATTTAGCTCAGAACTTGTTCATAGAACCCATAGCACACAAGCATTTGTGCCAAGGACTTTCAATTCTAACTTTTTATTTATTATTATTAATAAAATAAAGGCTGCCCTATGGTAGGAATTGTACAGATGACAGACTCAATCTGCGTTCAACTTCTGGCTCATTCTTAGGACCTTAATATCCTTGTCTATAAAATTGAGATGGTTTTTCTATTCTGTCCCAGTGATCTATCTGTCCATCCCTCTATCATTACCATTTAGCCTTGATTCCTATAGCCTTAACTTCAGGTAGCTATGACTTCTCTTGCTTTATTCTTTTCTTTTTCAACTTTTTAAGCTATTTTTGGCCTTTTTATGTGAATTTTAGGATGTTTCTCTGTCTGCCCATAACCTTAGTGGGATTTGAGTAGAAACTGGCATTAAGCCTACAGATTATTTTTGGAAGAATTGACATCTTTACTATGATGAAACTTCCAATCAATGAACATAGTATGCCTCTTGATTTATTTACTCTTTAAAAAATATTTGTCATTAGTATTTTGTAATTTTCAGATATTGTGTATGTTTTGCTTGATTTTTACCTGAGTATTTCAATTTTTTGTAAGTGATATTGTGTTTTTAATATGTGTGTCTACAGGTTTGCTGTTATTATGTAGAAATGTGATGAATTTGTGTGCATTGATCTTGTATTGTGCAATCTTGCTGAATTCACTTATCTTAGTTCTAGGAGGTTTTTTTGTTTGTTTGTTTGGTTGGTTGGTTGGTTTTGTTTTTCCTGGTAGGTCTTGGGATTTTCTATATACGTAATTGTGTCATCTGCAGAAAGGACAGTTTTATTTCTTGCTTTCCAATCTGTATGCCTTCTATTTATTTTTATTGCTTTATTGTGGTGACTAGATATTCCATTACTGCATTAAGAGTGGTGAAAGTGGACATTCTTGTCCCCACACATTTTAATATCTTAAAAATCTCCAAAATCAAATCAACAAGTAGACATCTTGTGCCCTAAATACACTTCATTATTTGTTGGGGTCCACTTCCCTTCATGAACTTCTGGACTCGTAGCTCCCTACAAGGGATATCTTTATGAAGAACAATATTACATAATGCAAAATTAAGTACAGTGTTGATTCAAAGTAATGGAGACTCTGAAGTGAATCTGATTTTTGGCTAAATTTCAGAGCCACTAATATTTATGTGTGCCCCACACATGTCAAGTTTTTCTTTTCTTTTCTTTTTTCCCCCCTATGAATCTGGATATAGAGTGAACAAAATACATTCCTGACCATTGTCAAGCTTACATTCCAGTGAAAGACCTAGTAAATAAACAAAGATATAATAATCCATATATTATTCACTGCTATAAAAAATAACAGCAAGTGGAGAGAGCAAATGATGAAGTGTTGTCAGGAAAGTTTTTTGGGTGGGTGCCATTTTTGTGAGCCTCTTCCTGAATCAGGGCAAAGAATATTAAGTCGTTAAGAAAGAAATACTTATTAAGTCGTCTAGACCTAACTAACTAATAAAGGGAACTTGTGGGTATTTCTTCTGGTCTAGGAGTGATGTGAAAAAATTATTGAGACACTGAAGTCTGCATCAATGAGAGAGTTTAAACACCCCTGGTTTAGAGATCTGTCTCACTGACCAGGTCATGATTTTCTTAATTACAGGGTAAAATCAGACTGGTGGAAGTAGAAATCAGAAAATGAGAAATCTTTTCCTTCTTGTCTGTCTCTCCTGTGTGAGAGCTGGAAAACTTCTGGCTACAAAACAAACAAACAAACAAAACAAACAAAACGATAATACAACTCATACTGTGTTAATTAAGAAGAAGTAGTCAGGGAGTCATGCAGTGGGTACTGGCCTGTGTAGTATATGAATGTTCACTTGTTTACCTTCTTTAAAAGAACTTGTCTCCCTTGCCTATGTCTGCCAGCACACTTCCATCAAGTACATCACCAATACCTCTGGGTAGTCACATAGATGCTTACTAAGGAAATAACTGTGAAAAGTTCAAATAAGGAATGGAGAAAGTATAGGAAAAGAAAGCTATAATGCCATTTCTTGCTAAATTCTCTGAAAGCTACATCCAAAAATCTAATCAATTCTATTGGGTATTCCATTTCTATTAACAAGGAAGAAAAACTAAATGGATTTATAACTTTGTTGCAATTAGTACAAAATTGCCAGCCTGGGGCAAAGGATTTGGGTCAACTATGTCAATTGTTTTTGTCCCTCATGGAATATTCGCTGATATTCAGCCCTGATAGAAACAGCCCTGTTTTCTGCTTCCAGATGAAAACTAGGGCTAGCAGACATTCCAAATAAAAAATTCAGGGTGCTCAGTTCAATTTCAATTTCAGATAAACAAAAAAATAACTTTTTAGTGTAATTATCTCCCAGATATTACATGGGGTATATTTATACTAAAAAGTTACTCCTTGTTTATCTGAAATTGAAATTGAACTGGATGTCCTGTATTTAATCTAGTAACTCCAACGAAAACAGAAATTCCCTTCAAAATACAATTATTAGTAGAATTTAATGTTATCATTTTGCATCCCCTAAAGAAATCTAAAACAGGTGTTTCTAAAGTGTAGTTTCCTGAGCAGGCACATCACCATCATCTGAGAACTTATTAAAATGCAAATTCTTAGAATCCACTCCATAGCTCTTAAATCAGAGATGCTGGGGGCAGGGCCCCCAAGTCGGTGTTTTAATGGGCTTTCAGGGTCATTCTGACCCACAAATCGTAGTAGGAAGAATAATCTTCCCCCAAAGATGTCTATGATCTAATCTTCTGACCCTGTGACTATCACCCGTTACATGGCAAAGGGGAATTAAAACTGCACAGGAAATTTTAGTTGCCAATCAGCCAACTTGAAAATAGGGGGACTATCCTATACTATCCAGGTGGGACCAATGTCGTCAAAAGGGTCTTTAAAAGAGTCATTCAGAGGAAGATGTGACATGGCAAATGGGCACAGAGAGAAGCAACATCATTACTTAGAAGCTGGAGGAAGAGGGTTGTGAGCCTAGGACTGTGGGTGGCCTCTAGCAGCTGGAAAAAGCAAGGGAGCAACTCCTTCCCTAGAGCCTCTAGAAAAGCATGCAGCCCTGGTGACACCTGGATTTTTGTCCAGTTTGACTCTTGTCAGATCTTTCACCTACAGAATTGTATGATAATTGTTTAAGCTGGTAAATCTGTGGTCATATGTTACAGCAGTGACAGAAACTTATTAAGCAATGATCATCAATGCCTACTAAAATTATCAACTAAAAGGCAGCACTCCAATGCAGTGATGGACTGTGGTTATTCATGTGTATTATTTATAACTTATTTTATATACACACTTGGACAGTTTATGTCATTTAAACTAAGCATTTCATTGTTTTTAAGGTTTACAGTTACATAGAAATAATCGTAACTATCAGATGTACTATAGACTGAATGTTTGTATCCCCACAAAAATACATGTGTTGAAATTTAATTCCCAATGTGATGGTATTAGGAGGTGAGGGTTTTGGGAAGTGATTAGGTCATGAGGGTGGAGCCCTCATGAATGTGATTAGTGACCTTAAAAAAGAGATGCCAGAGAGCTCCCTGGCTCCTTCCATTACATGAGGACACAGCAAGAACTCTTTGATCTATGAACTAGGAAGCAGGCTCTCATCAGACACAAATCTGCTGGCACCGTGACCTTGGCTTCCCAGCCTCTAGAGCTGTGAGAAGTAAATTTCTGCAGTTTATAAACCACCCTGTCTATGGTATTTTATTATAGCAGCCTGAGCTGATGAAGATAAGTTATATTTAAGAAATCATGAGATTTTGATTTGATAGTAGTAGGTGATGTACTGTTGACCAGAACATGCAAGTTTGAACAACACGTTTGGTTGGAATGATTGCTCATCCAACAGTTGATGGACCCATTTTTCCCCTTCCATTCTGAGCAACAGGAATCTCCTTGGTGAGTCATTCTGGGAATAGGCCTAGGAATAACTTGGGGAATAAAGGAAGGACTAAGGACAGATGTCCCAGAGGCCTCAGAACTGCCACGGAAGGAAATTTTTATATCATGACTTTCCCACAGACATAGCATGCATCAAGTTTTAACAGTTTCCCAAGAAAGAGTTTTCATTTTCTCCAAGTATTTTGTTTGTACTTGCATCTGTCTAAATTGGCATTAAGGAAGAATATTTATGTCAATGCAACCAGTTACCAAAAATATGATAAAATAAGGAGTTTTCTGTTTTCTTTTTAATTTTATTGGAAACATCATCTGTGGCCATGTAAAACCTCTGCCAACACGTCTGACAAAGAATCTTTAAATTTTTGTTCATTGAAGTATAATTTTTGTCATAGTATTAATAGTAACATACAGCTATAAAAATCCACTGCTTAGGATTATAGAATAGCAAGTCTCTGTGAATTGAATCCTGTCTTCAACACATTTACTTCTGAGGAGTTTCTCATTGATGTGCTTTAGCTACCTCATCCCAAATTACAAGAACTAACTGATCAATTTTCAGGAATTCTGCAGACCTGTTGTTGAATAGAGTGATTATTGGAATTTGAATTATATTAACTTAAAATTAAAGCATATTAAAAACCAAGTTCATGTTCAAAATGCATCACTTTACTATATTTTTACTATCACTTGTGCTCCAAGATTACTCACTCAGTTACCATATCTGTAGGATAATCACACTACATACTGCCGTACTACTGGTCACCTCTTCCCAACTCCATGTTCAGTGAAGTCCTGTTAGTAGCTTAAAACTGGCCATAGTGGGAGTAACTGCATTCAGATATAGGCAAATGCTACAACATACCACTCATTCCAAATTAAATATATCACTTAGAAGCAGCTGCACTACAACAGGCCATGATATTATAAATTCACATTCAAAATACATCACTCGTGACTGATACTTATAAATTTTCTAGATATAAAAAAGGGGTTATTGAAAAACCATCTCATAAATACCACAATTCAACATTTCCTAAAGTGATACCAAATTTTTAAAAATTGAAGTTGTAGTAACTTTTATTTCAAATCTAGCTCTTCTCTAATAGTAATTTTTAATTTTTAACTAGAAGGATCTTAGCTCTGAGAAATAAAAGAGGAAAACCTAAGTTCTACAGGGTTTTTCCCAAAACTGCAAACATTTTCCCTCAGATAAGAAATGCTCTGGTCCTGACTTGGTTACCATTCTGAGAATTCATTATTTAAACCTTGAAGAGATATGGCTTTTTAAACCTTTTCAAAGTGCTCATATTTTAACATATTTTATATTTAATATACACTGTAAGTTAAAGTTCTACTAAACTATAAAGACACATCCCCACTGCATATGTTGTGGCTTACCATGTAAACCAGGTGCCCCAAGAAAGGACATCTGGGTGTGATCATGCAGGCTTGGCATGGTCCAACTCCAGGCAGCTCCATTTACCTAGGCATGTGGCAATGGCACCTTAATTGGGCCATGAGGCAGTTCTGCTCAAAGACATGTGTCAACAGCTCGCCACCAGCAGCATTGATGTACTACATGTACATCAGGACCATATAGCTTCCTTTAGCTGTACACTCTACAAGGCTGGAATTCTGATAACTTGTGAAACACTTGAGTGGGGTTAGGCTGTGAACAGCATTGAGCTCCTTAGGGAAGGGCACTGATAAGAGACACGTGCATAGCCAGGGTGCTGATACACAAGCACACTCACATATGTATACTAATACACACACACTGCGACTTGTGATAGCCGAAGTGTAGCTTCGATGGAAGATTGCGATGGAAGGAAGGAGGTGTTATTTCTCATTTTGTCATTATAACCATTCTATCCTTTGTTGTAAGGTATTTGGGATTCATGAGGTTTAAAGTATCATTGGAGTTTATACTTTTATTTTTTTTTAATTCAAAAAATCACTCCAAGTACAGATCAGACCTGGTCCCTAAATGATTGTAATAGCCTCAGTAGCAAGGAGCTGTTTCCTCCAGACACATGTGAATTTGCAGTCCACCAACAAAGGTTAAAAAAGAAGAGAGGGGCTCATCACATAATTATTTGTTTTAAAGGAAAGAATTGGTCCAGACAACAGAACCATCTACCAGACAGAGCAACCAGCACGAAGCGTCTTTTGAATGGAGACACGTTAGCCACACTAAAGGAAGGAAGTGACAGGAAATCAGAGAGTTTATTTGAATGATCCTATCCTGTCTTCCATCATAATGTAAACAACCTCTGTTTTCGAGCCAGACGACACGGGTTTCCATAGCCTCATGCGGCCGCAAATGTGAGCCACACCAAGTAGCCGTTGCTGGCAGAAGATAAGGAGGAAAGAAAGTGCCCAGATGAGGTTTATTTATTTTTATCAGAGGCTGCAACTGTCAGGGGAGACCTTAAATGCCACACACTTAATTCTGGACAGGCTGTCAGCTTCAAAGCGGATGTCTGTGGAGAAGAGTCTGGAATCTTCTCATTACCATTAAGCAAAGCCCCTCCAGGTTACGCTGAACTTCACCAGTGTCTGTGAAATGAAACACACGGACTGTAGGTCAGGGTCTTGCTGGCAGGTTGGTGTTGGTAAGAAGGCCTTTGCTTTCTGAGAGGGTGAAGTACAGCCGAGGGAGAAAACTGCGTGCCCAGTGGACAAGAGCTGCAGTCTGGATTAACCCTTGGGCCATGGTATTCCTGGCTTTTTTTGCATTACTCATTTCAGGATATTTTAAGAAAGAGGACTGTGTTTTCTGACTGTAAATATGAGTGCAGCAGGTTGAACCAGGATACACCAAATATTTTTCTAACTGAGGGAGACCAATGGAGACTTTAGATGCCAACAAGATGACTAAACAGCCATTTGTCTCATATTTACTCATTAAGGGCTGATGGGAGTGGAAAGAAACAGCTGGTGTGAGCTATTTCTATTGGGAAGCAAAGAACATGCCATAGGAGATTATTTTAAACCCAAGGTATATTATTGTCACAGGTCTTTTATAAAGCCCGGTCCTGTGTAAGCACACAAAGAAGTTGTAACTGGATCTCACTGGTGAGATTTTTTTTGTGGTCATCACACTTTGTCTTTCAACCATAATGTATGCTTGATGAGACAGAAAAGAAGACTAGATTCAGAGGTAAACGTTAAATTGCTTTAAAAAGAGCAATGAAAAGGGAAGACAAACGTCATATCATGCCATGTTAGCCTTTAATGAAGACAAGAAAATCTGCTCCTGCTAACGATAAAGCAAAGTCTGTGTTCTTCAGGTGTGATGGAGATGTTCTGAGTGGCCCACACTTTTTCCCACAAGCATGGGCAACCTCACAAAAACCTCCCTGGGCCTGAATTCTCGTGTACCTTTACATTTTCATTATGAACACCTTCTCATACGTCTTCCAAAGCCATCCTGTAGTCTCCCCTCCCCCATCATGGAAAGAGCCCAACTGAGATTTTGAGGAGGACGCCTTTAGGTAGTGGCCTACTTGTACCCCATTGAACACCTGAGGAAATTCCGTCCAGCACTGCAATTCCAAGGGAAGGTCTCTGTTTTCATACAGTTTTAGAGCCAAGAGCAAATTTTGGAAAGCCTCAAGACCAATATCCTTTTTTCATATCCTCAACACTTAGTGAATTGCCTGGCACATAGTAAGTGCTCAATTAATATTAGTTGCATGATACTGATGGCTTTTTTTTTCAGCCCCTCATAGGCTTCGTTTCTAATATTGGTTCTCATTATTAAAAATTCTTGCTGTAGACATGGAAGGGTGTTGTGTGGGTACTGAGTTGAAGAGGCACTGAATATGCAGCTTGTTTCATTTTGTTTTGTTTTTTTGCTAATTCCTTTCTGATTTTCTTTGGTTGTAGTTATTATGATGGTGGTTCTGTTTTGTTTGTCTGTTTTGTGTTATTCTATTTCTTTCTCAAAAAACATACCAAGTGTATTTTTCTTAGCTGCTACATCCTGATACCAGTCTCCCCGCCATTGCCAATACACACACACACATGCACACGCACACATGCACGCTCATGATTTGAGACTCCTATAAGGGAATTCTCTCATGACTATAATCATCCTCAGAAATTCAATCATCTGCTTTTATCATCTACCACAATCCCCACAGAGGAAAATTTGTTTTTTAAGGCAAGTCTTAAAAGCTAAAAAAGTTTCTAGTTTCCCATCCTCACTCCCATCGTGTCTTTAATAATGACATTTCAGTTCACTGCCTGAAGCTGTTTTACAGAAAGCCCTTTCTGACCGCTTTCATGTTACAACCTCAGAGAAAATTTAAGTGATTTGACCAAGGTCTCATATAAATTAGTTGCAGAAATAAGATGAGGATATGAGTTTTCTGACTCCTACTAGTTCAGTGTACTTTTTACTACACCCAGCTGAAGTCTTTCATCCAGGAAACCCAACATTGTCATTAAAACACACACACACACACACACACACACAACAATATTAACAGGAATCACATTATACAATGATTTTTCTAGTATTGTATTATAAATGTCCACCATGTTGCTCAATGAAATAAAATGGTGCCAAGTCAAACAGCAGAAGCTGTGCCCACAGGCAATGGGAAGATAGTGGTATAACTGGAGCAATACCAGGCAAAAGGTGAAACAAGAGTGAGATTGATCAGAGGGCCAAGGAAATACTAGAAAGCGGGTGATCTCAAAATTTCTGATGGGAAGGAGCTTAGTGAGAGCTTAAGCAGCAATGATGTCTCAAAAACAAACGAACAAACAAAAAAACTCCTGCCACAAAGTGCACCTTCTTTTCCGTAAATAAGTAATCGTTGCTTCCATTGTGGCTGTTGTCAGAAATGTCCATCCCTCTCTTCCCTGTCTATTGCCTGAGTCCTACCTTTCCTTCAAGATTATATCCTGCCCCCAAAGATTTCTCCAAGCATCTTGGCCCACAATTTTCACTCCTTACCCTGAACCTTAATCTGTAGTTTGACTGCTGAAAGTCTTTTAAAAAAAGAATTCTATGTTGTAGTTCCCCAATAGACTGAAAAATATCCTTCAGTAGGTGGATACATAAACTGGGTACATCTACACAATGGGATATTATGCAACACTAAAGAGAAATGAGCTATCAAACCAAACACTCAGAGAGACCTTAAATGCATATTACTAAGTGAAAGAAGCCAATCTGAAAGGACTACAAACTGTATGATTCTAACTATATGACATTCTAGAAAAGGTGAAACTGGGGAGACAGTGAAAAGATCAGTGGTTGCCAGGAGTTGGGAGAGGGAAGGGATGCTTAGGCAGAGCACAGAGGATTTTAAGGCAGTGAAACTACTCTGTATGACATCATAATGATGGAAACATGTCATTAGATAGTTGTCTAAACCCGTAAAATGTGCAACACCAAGAGTGAACTGCTACGTAAGCCATACACTTTGCATTTCAATGATGTATCGATGTAGGTTTATCAATTGTAATGAATGCACCGCTCTGGCGGGGATACTGGTAATGGGGAAGACAATGCATGGCGGGCAAGGGCAGGAGGTGCATGAAAAATCCCTACCTTTCCTTCTCTTTGTTGTGGCTCTCAAGCTTCTCTTTTAAAAAGTCTCAATTTAAAAACAAAGACACATAAAATTGAAGACAACAAAGAAACAAAACCCAAGGACACAGTCAATAATTTAGTAGTTATCTGAGGATAAGGGAGGTGGGGTGGGGGAGAAGGGACAGGGAAACAAATATATGGTGATGGAAAGAGGTCTGACTCTGGGTGGTGAACACATAATGCAATGTGTAATGTAGAATTGTGCACCTGGGACCTATGTCATTTTTACTGATCAATGTCACCCCAATAATTCTAACAATAAATAGTAATAAAAAGAAAGACACACAAAACCTAAAAATTAGTTACATTGATATACCTGCTGAAGTACTTATGCATAAATGTAATCATGTCTGCAACTGATTTTGAAATGCATCAAGGAAATACAGTGGATTGTTGGATTGATAGATGAATAGGTACATGATACAGCAAGAACAGCACAATGCTAACTGTTGACACAAAGACCTGGGTTCATGGGTGGATGCTAAAAATCTTTCAAGTTTTCATTATGTTTAAAAATATTCAATGTTGAGAAAAAATTTAGTTATGATATAAAAGGGCAATAAAATGAGCTGTTCCTTTACTTTTAGTCCACTGATCAATCTGTGGTCTGTCAATAAAACCCGTGTGTGTGTGTGTGTGTGTGTGTGTGTGTGTGTGTGTACACTGTGAATCTGAAAAGAGGAAGGTCCATTTATTGATAAAACCCATGAATATTGACTGGGTTCAAGGATGTATTGACATATCAGACTAACATGCATTCATCTCACTTGTAGCTTTATTTATGCACACAGAAGGACATTTTTATCCAAATTGGGGGGGGCGGTGTATGTTGGAAAGTGATTCATCTGCAATGTAAGTAAAAATATTTCATGTAAAAAAGTATTTTTGCTATAATAAGTATAATTTATACTATTTGTAGAAAAATTAGATCGTAAAGGAAAAGTAGAAAAAAGTTTTAGAAATACACTTTTATGTTTTTTTCTATGCATTTTTATTTTCTTCTTTGCTTCACATAGTTAAACTTGCTTATTTATTTTTGATAATATTTACTTCTTTTCTCATTACCAAAGCAGTATATTGTCATTGTAGTGTTTTAGAAAATACAAAAACATACCAAGGACAAGTAAAAAGTCAGCTGTGCCCCCACGACACACATGCAACCACTTATAAATGTATTTTTATAGAAAACAGGACACAACTATAAAAATTATAGCATGCGAATCAGACTTGATGAAAAATAATTAAGAGAAGCTTTCTTGATTTCAGGTGTGTCTGCATCTGGCCCGTCTAGACTCCTCGCTGGGAAATGCTTGCTCTCCCTCCCAGCTTTGTCACAGTCCCAAGTGAGCTTTCTCTGGGTTCTCCCAGCCGGGAGGAGACATCGCTTCCTACCCGTTCCATTGCTTGGGCCAGTATCCCTTCAGACTGCGCACATCGATTCCCTCTGACAGAGCAGCTTACATTTAACCTGGGGGGAGCCCCCTGCAGAACCATGTCAAGGTTCAGTGCCTCTCCCCTATGTGAGGTGCCTCTGCTCTGGAGCGCCATCTCCTCTTCGATAGGGAGAAGCTGTGAAATCTGGGCAAATTCCTTCCTTCCACTTCCTCGTCCCCACAGTAGGAATGCTAATAGCACTGCACAGGACATGGACGGGAGGGTGAAATGAGTCAGCGCAGGCCAAGTGCGGCTGAGCAGGCAGCGTGGTCGGCCTGGTTCTTGCAGGCCAGCGAGCGCCCAGAGGTGAGGCCGTGACACAGGGCGGGGCCAGGTCCCTGCAGGCATCCTCTGCCCTCTAGGCGAGATGCTTCTCTTTCTAGGGAAAGGTCTGGAGATAAATGCTACGGCCAAGCCCTCACAGTTCACCAAGAGATTTCAAAATGTCTTCTTTTACACTTACGACTAAAAGCGAATGACAGACGGACACAATAGCTGGAAGAAAACACAGCACAACAGCTAATGGTTTTCCAAGGCGTAATGCATGCCAAGCATTCAGTTGTATCATTAATTAGTCCTGTTGACCTGAGGTCCTTCTATTACCTTCTGTGTTAACACCTGTGATTCTTAGGCTGGGCCTGTGTCCTTCGTTCTCCATGGCCATCACCTTCACTTTTATCATTACCATCCTTTTGTCATTTTTAAAATTCCTCTTGTGAGCTTTTCTGATATCTGTCCTCCTCATCACTGATTTATCCTGATCCGAACCTCTCTGACCAAACAAAATTCCTGAATGCTTATTTCCCTGTTTACTGTTTCTGTAGTGTTTTAGGAGAACCATCTTTATTTGCTTTGCATCTGTCATCTCATTTGCTTTATTATCTAAGTGTGGGGGCTTTGTGTTCTCGCTCTGTCATTTCTTTCTTGCAGATGTTATTGACCTAGAATTTTTGCCCCGATTTTATGAAGAAGCTCTCACATGCTGTTTTCAAGAGTTTATTTTAAAATTTCCTTTGCTTCCTACAGAAACTACATTTTAGAGGTAAATCCTTATTCTGAGTCTTTAGAATAATATAATTTTTGCTTCCCGGATATTTATTGGCCCCGTGGTTTCTGAGGTTGGGCCTGGTTTGTTTGTTTGTTTGTTTGTTTGTTTTTTATTAACTTTGAAAGAAGGAGTGATCAATCCAGACCTGGTATTTGCCACCAAATCTCGGCATGAACTGCCCTTGGCTTCTGTTACTGCTCGTTTGGCTATTAGTTCAGACTCTTAGCTGGGGTGAAAGTCAGGGTCGGGGAGAGTTTGACAGGTTTTATATTTGACTCCATTTCCAGGCATGAATTCATCTGCTTTAACTCTGCTGACTTGACAGGGATTCTCTCTGGTCCTGAGTCTGATTCTTTATCACTCTGCCTAGAATCTCCAGTGTGTTATCTTACCAGAGATTGCAGATGTTCCCATCTCTGCATTGCCCTGTTCCCTACCAGCTAACTCCCAAAATCCCTTTATTATGGAGATGTAACTCCCAGGAGGCAATGCATACTGCTTTGAATAAAAGAAAGATAAGGATGGTGAATGTCTATGGGTTTGTGTCTGATAGGTTGCGGGTAGAGAGAAATATGAAGAAAAACACTCTCACCTAGGCAGACCAGATGTCCCTCTTTAAACAGGACAGAAAACAACGGTATGGTCCCATTTCAAACAGTACACATGACCAGCCTGGTCTCACTGGGCTAAATTCAAGGTGTCAGTAGGCTGACCAGATGTCCCGTTTGAAATGGGACAAGACTGTTGTTTTCTGCCCCGTTTCAAATGGGATGTCTGGTCAGCCTACTCTCACCCCAAAATATAGCATTGGGCATGACAGGAGCAGCTGCCTTATTTTACTTGTTCATAAGAATTCAAACAGGCTTTGAATTCCAGTCTCTTTGACTATAATATTCAAGTGTAATACATTAGACACTGCTTCTAGAATGAACCATTTTCTTGAAAAGGTAGAACCAGATGCACAAAAGAGAAAAACACACTCCTAGCCCTCAAAGAGACAGACATCCATCAAATAAAATAACAGCACAATTTGTGTGGTTAATTCTAGAGTAGAGAGAAGCTAAAGAGTTAAGTGTTTTAATGCAAGTATTTATTAAACAATCCATTCCCATAATTGGGCAAACTCCTCTTTCACACTATAAAGAAATGGGGTACCTGGGGTAACCGCGAGCTGCAGTATGTTAGGTGTGGTCTGATTCGTGTCGAGGCAGCAGGAGGGTCACTCCCTTTGGTCTGGACACTACAGTCCTGTTAATTCAGCCCGGATCCAATAATGGTCTTGGCAGCCTCAGCGCGCTGGTGACTCATGCTGGGCTGGCAGTCAGCTGGAGCCGCTAATCCTCCTCACACGTGCAGCTGTGCAGCTCCGGCTCCCCCCTCCTGGCCTGGCGCGGTGCTCCTCACGGCCTGAATGCTGTGTTTTCATATTCCCCGCAATCGTCTCATTTACAAGTATGGAAATTTCACACACTGCATCGTCATTATGACAGAGGGATGAAGCAAGCTTAAACTGCTATTAATTTGCCCTTTAAAGCTAAAAGACTCAGTCAGTTAGAAAGAGATGCAAAAAAATTAGAAATAGGGACCATTTCCCCCAACCTCTCACATTTAATAAATCGACAGTTTCCTATGTTGTCTTCTGAATAAAAATATTAAGCCAATTCTCTGCATCCACATTTATTCTGTAAACGTCCCAACTGAGGAACTTCAGGAAATTCTTAAACACAAGGCAGAGAGGTGCGCTGGGCCCCCAGGACTGGTCACCTACTCCATCTCAAACGTAATTTCAAATATCTCTGTGTTCCCCTGAGAAAGATGCCTGCTTCTCCCCAAGTGACTGGGCTCCAGGGAAAAGGGCTAACATTTTCCAAAGCATCTGCCATATTACTTACACTTAGGCACTCTATTTATATATGCTATTTATTTCATTATCATGAGAACTTTGTAAGTTATTCACGACTCTGTTTTCTAGTGGCAGAACTAGAGGTACAGGGAGAAGAAAATATTTTTGCAAGTTGCAAAGGAGCCATGATTTGACCCTCAAATTTTCTGGGTTTAAGGCCTCTATTCAAACCACCATACAGATGTCCTTTGCCAATGCATAGAAAGCAGCCAAACCTAGGAGAAAAGTTCTAGGGTGTAAAAAAGTAAAAAGATACTCTGAAGGGAAGATAAATGACGTAGGATGCTTCCTGTGCTCTTCGTTTTTCTAGAACAATGCCAAACGCAATAAATTTTAAAAATTAATAAATAGCCCAGGTATTTTCAATTTTGACTATCAAACCATTAACTTTCAATTACTCAGCAGTGATTCATTAAATTCTTACTGTATGCCCAATGAGGTATCATAAGGTATGTGGTAAATTAAGACAATTGGGGTGAAACCCAATATACAAGGGCTGTCTGGAAAGTATCCAGCCATGTAATATGAAAAATAGAGGCATTTATGGCTGGATTTTTTCCAGACAGCCTTGGCGTATGACCAATATTCTCCAATTTAATCAAGTATCAAAATGTATAATTCTGATTGTTGTTGCTGTGGATGTTTAAAGACAGAGTGCTTGAGGGATTTGAGGGGAAGGTATCATGGAGCTGATTGTGCCCACATGATGGTGAGCCTTGAAGGCTAGATAGAAGGTCAGTGCATTTTATGGAAGGAAAACATTATGAGGAAGGAAGGCATAGGCACAGAATGTTTGGGGAAAGGGTGAAGCAGAGACCGAGGAGTGATAGGAAATGATTGTAAGTTAGGGTAATGTTAGCTGCTGTAACAAACACAAAAACGCCCAGTGCACGGAGAATCCAGAAGTAGCCCTCAACCTGTTCCCACTCACATTCCATCGACCAGAACTCAAGTGCGTGATCCTATCTAACTGCAAGGGACATTGGGAAGTGTAGTCTATCCGTGTACACAGGAAGAAGAGGAAGTGGTTTAGCTGAATAGCTGGCCGGGCTCTACAACAAGCCTGAACTAATTTGGCAAAACAAAAAAAACGAACAACAACAACAAAAATGCATACAGCTGAAGGTTAAGAGTGCTTTAGTTTTCTTAATTGTAAAATAGAGTTAAAACCCTGAATAGCATAGTCATAAGGTTGCCTTATATAGGGGGAACAAATGAGACAGTGAATATAATACAATTGCTTTGAAAACTCAAATGGTTTCTGGTCATTTTTCTGATTTGGGGTTAGCGTCCCTCCTGAGATGCCAGGAAATTGTTCTTCTGTGGCTACATTAAAAAAAAAATGGCGAATTCTGCAATAAATTCAAGGATCACTTGCAGCAAGGAGTTTGGACTGGGAAAAATGAGAAAGCATTTTTTTTAAGACTGCTGCCCATGGATCCAAGAATTTGCGAGCCATGTGTTAGGTACTAATTAAATATTTGTCAAACGACTGAATAGTGCCTTGTTTTCTTAGTATTAGAAAATGTAAATCCATGGCATACATAAAAGAAAATTCTGGGAGTAAAAATATAAGACAAAAGGCAGGAAGGGTGAGAGAGAAAACAAGTCAGAAGAGGCAATGTGGAAAGATCAAGGAACTTGCTTTACACCTGTAACTTCAGGGAAAAATCAAGGTTTCTGAGTGTGATAACATGGGATGATGGTGCATGGCATCCAGAAATCTAGAAAGCAGACCATTATTTTTGGATTCATTTTAACTCTTGATGTTGAAATAAGTATGGATTCACAGGCAGTTGCCAGAATAGTACAGGCAAGTCCCTTGACCTAATTTTCCCAATGGTTGTATCTGGCATAACGACAGTGAAATATGAACACCTGGAAATGGACGTTATGTATCAAGTGTAGATACGTACAACCACATGGCAGTCAAGATACCAAACTATTCCATCACCGCAAAGTTCTCTTTATATCATACCCACGCCTCCCTGCCACCATCCCACACCCCTGGCAACTACTGCACTGGTCTCCATCTCCATCATTTTGTCACTTAGAGCATGTTACATAAATGGAATAATAAAGCATTTGACCTTTGGGGAATGGCTTTTTTCACTCAATTCCCTTGAGATTCCCCCCAAGTTGTTATGTCTCTCAAGAGTTCATTTTTTATTGCTGAGTAATATTCCATGGTATAGATATACCACAGTTTGTTTAATTGTTCACTCATTTGGGTGATTTCTAGTTTGGGGCTATATTAAATAAAGCTGATTTGAACAATCATGTGCTGGGTTTTCTGTGGACATAATTTTTTACTTCTCTGGAAATGCCCAAAAGTACCACTGCTGTGTTGTATGGTATATGTTTAGTTGTTTTGTTTTTTTTTTTTTTAGGAACTGCCTCATAGTTTTCCAAAAAGGCTGTATGATTTTATATTCCTACCTGGTACATATGAGATATCCAGTTTCTCTGCATCTGCACCAGCATTTGGTATTGTCAATATTTTATTTTTGTTATTCCTCCAAGAGTATATGCATATCTCATTGTGGCCTTAATTTGCATTTCCTTAACGGCAAGTGCTATTGAAAAAATTGTCCTGGGCTTATTTGCCACCTGAATATCCTTCTTGGTGAGATAGATCCTCTTCTGTTCCTATCTCTTGCCCATTTTCTGGTTGGATCATTTTCTTACTGTTGAGCATTGTGCTCTTTTTGTATTCTAAGTACTAGTCCTTTGTCAGCTATGAGGCTTGCACATACCTCCTCCCACTCCTTAGCTTGTCTTTTCATCCTCTTCATAGGTCTTTTGAACAGGAAATTCATTTACTTTTGATGAAATCCAATTTACCGATTTTTTCTCTTTTAAGGGTGGTGATTTTTGTGTCTCGTCCAAGAACTTTTCACCAAGCCCTGGTCCTGAAGATTCTTTCCTCTGTTATTTTCTAAAAGCTGTAATTTTATGTTTTACATTTAAATCTGTGATTCCTTTGACCTTGGTTGCTTTTTAAAAACTTTTTACTATGAACAGGCAGGCTGTGAGAGTACAGATGGATAGAGAAGTACTTATGATTCTCCAAACCCATCATTAAGATTTAACATCATGTCATGAAAAGCATAGGTAAGACAAGGCGGGCAGTATCTGACTTTAAAGTTACCTAGGAGATGAAACTATCAAATACAATGAATGGAACCTGACTGGATCATGGTTTGAATAGAACTGCTGTGAAGCACATTTTAAGACAACTAGAGAAAGCTGGATATGAACTAGGAAGGTGTTAAACAGTATTAATAAAAGTAATGCACACCCACATTTTTGGCCCAAACTTGCAGGGGAAAAGCACCTTTCATTTTAATTTTTTAATTCACATTTTTATTTGTTTATATTTAGGTACTTGTTTTTTGTATTATAAAGGATTTTTAGCATTTAATTTTTAACATGACAAGAAATTTTATGTAACACTTTTAACTCATAAGCATAAATAAAATAATTAAAACCATTTAGATGGAGATGGAATTAGCACTACCCACATATAACATGCATCCTTATTTTTTCCTCACAAAGTTGGGCAAAAGAGTATGCATTCTACATGGCAAAATATGGTATGTTTTATTGGGTGTGATAATTTGTCATTAAGGAAGAAAATGTCCTTGCCTATTAGAAATACATGCTAAGGTATTTAGTGATAAAATGAGATGTTTGATATTTCTCTTTAAAAATTTAGCAGACAAAGTAACTATGGCAAAATGTGACCATCTGTTCACTGGCTTGCTGAGGGGACTGGTGCAGGTGTCCTGCATACCTTGATCTTCAAAGTATACGATGGAGGGTCAGTAACCAGGTAAACTGTGAAGCCGAGTTTGAGGCAGACATTTCTGAGAAGGTGAAAATGAAGGTACCAGGGGAAGTCTGCCTCATTCCATTTGCTGAGCAATTGAATGCTTATTTCACACAAAGCCCTGTTAAGCATTTTGGAGAACTGAGAGGGTAGGTAGCAGAGCAGTCCGTCCTCCGAAGGAGACACGTTGACATCCTGAAAAAGTTACACGGTGCGTAGGAAGGATCAGGAAAGGTCTTCCAGGCAGGAGCGGGCCGCGGAGGCGGGCTGGCGGCCTTAAGTGGGCGTGTCCATGCCTTCATTCACTGAGTGCTTGTCACGCACCGGGGCTGCAGGATAGATTCATAGGGCAGAGCAATGAGGTGAATACGATGCTGTATGATCTCCAACACCCGGCAGATCATCCTCCTATTTTAAACTGTCAGGCTGTCCTCAACATGACCTGGCATTGCCTAGAGCCGTGTAACAAGGTAGCAAACACCGAGTGGCTTAGAACAATAGAACTATATTCGCCCTCAGTTTCAGAGGCCAGAAGTCTGCAATGAAGGTGTTGGCAGGACCACGTTCTCCCTAGTGGTTTTGAGGGGAGATGGCTTCTTGTGTCTCTAGCTTCTCATGGCTACTGGCAATTCTAGCCATTCTTTGGCTATTAGACAGCAGTCTCTGCCTCTCTTGTCACCTGGCCACCTTCCCCTTGTGCCCTTCTCTTCTTCTTGTAAGGACACCAGTTATATCGGGTCAGGACCTAGCCTTAACCTAATTAGCATCTTCAATGACCCTGTTTCCAAATAAGGTCACATTCTGAGGTACTAAGGGTTAGAGCTTCAGTGCATTGGATTTGAGAGGACACTGTTCAACCCATAAAAACCTGTGACCCTAAAATCGATGACTTTCATGAAATGCGTGCCTTGGGTTTAGCACACTTAGAAATATAACAGATTTCCCTCAGAAACAATTTTCTCAACCCAAGTTGAACTACACAGTCTCCATGGGAACGTGAGAAGCTGTGACTCTGAGATAAGAGTGGTAGGGACAGTATTTCGTCCCTAAATTTCCATGAGTTCCCTTCATTTATATTACTTGCACATGAAAATACATTTTTAAGGTATTGCAATAGACTCGCCTTACATGGTGCAAACGTAAGTTGAAGTTGTGAAGAGCAATCTTTTAGAGTTTCATTTCATACCACGTTTGTTCATCTGTTTAGTGAGAACTCACCATCGCTCGGGGGTTTCTGGGCCACAGCTATTTTTACCTACAGAGGACAAAAAAGGAGCTGAAGGGTGTTTAAAACAACAGACTGCCAACTGTTTGGAGTTACGAATCAGGGGCCTTGTTTGCTATCTTCCTGAGCAGCTGCCTCCAGCTCTCCCAGCTCTGAAGCCCCAACTGACCAGACACTTCTAGAAGGTCTGCCACACAGGCCTGTGGACGCTGTCTGGCCGCCTAGCACATTGCGGACCGCGTAGAAATCGCTAAGACATTCGCCAGGGACCGCATAACTACAGATCATAATTCACTTTAGGTGCATGAAACACGAGCAAATTCGTGGGTGGTACGAAATGTGCTGGGCTGCGCATCGTAAGATTCTCAACAAACGATCAAAAGGGAGAATGCTGTGAAGGCGCAGGGCCCATCCTTACCTTGGGACACTGTGCCATTTGTTTCCATTATTTTCCCCAAGTAATTACTGCTCACCCATGATGGCAGGGCACCACCAGCCTGGATGCATCCCTATAGCTGAGAGATTTCTGCTTGGGGTGTTCAGCAGGCTTCTTAGCCTCTGCAATGCTCAAACTTCTTAATTGTCGGACTGTAAAATAACAGCCACCCGGCAAATGTATTGTGGGAATCACAGGGCCTGAGGTAGAAGTCCGATATGAGGAAGGAAGGGAGAGAAGTTCTTGGGTTGACTCTTTTCCTTTATTTTCTTCTTCCTTGGCCTTTCACTGTCACCCAGCGAAGCTGGGACCCTTCGTGGGTCTTTATTTTTAAAGAGTTGGGGGCTTCATTCCATTTCCATCAGAGCAAGGTGATTCAAAAAAAAGCAACTCTGCTGTCCTGGATTCCTGCCCCTAACGGGTGACATAAGCTTAAGAAGGACGGGTGCGTATTTCCTCAGCCTTTATCATTACCACCATTGTCACTGTCATTTTCTCATCGCTCTCATCAGCAATCCTTCCAGCTGGCACCAATGAAGTGTTTGCTGCGAGCCAGGCTCAGTGCTGAAACCTGCTTGTGTGGTGCTCATTTAAACACCACCACATAAATCCGGGTGCTGTTCTCTCCTATCAGAGTTGGAGAAGCAGGAGGGCATAGTAATTAGGCACTTAGTTCCTGGAGCTGAACTTCCAGACTTAAATCCTTGTCCAGTGGGTGATGTCACTGACTCACGCTCTGCTCTGTGGTTCTCAGTAAAATGGGGTGGTTATTCGGATAAGAATACCTGCTTTATAGAAGTATGAAAGCTTAGAAGAAGTCCACAGATGTTTGCTAAGTTTCTTATCTATATTGTTTAGACTTGGGGTTTAACTGGTGAGACTTATGCAATTTTTAAACAGTGGCACGGAGGTTGGACTCTAGACAATTCAATTCCACAGCTCATGTTCAAAACCTCTGTACTCCACATCTAAATAGAGTTTTATCATGAAGCCCACCAACCATCAGAGAGTTGGCTTCAATGCCCTCAAAAGTTAAGGGTCCCAAGATAGAGGCAAGAATGATACAGGCTCACCCCACATCTCCACAGGCTGGAGCAAAAGTGAAATGCCACTTTGTTTGGAGATTTTCATGACACTCTCCAAACAGGGTGGAGACACTGATTGAAAACGCTCCAAATCCTGGATATTGGATGGAAGAAAAGGTCAAGGGCAGGGATGTGGGAAGCGCTCATCTGCCTTCCCTTCCCTCTTGGGCTCTGTACACTGAGCCTGAAGACATCCTGTTCTGAGTGTGGGTGGACAGCAGAGATGGGACACCCAGGGTGGCTTAAGTTAACAAACCCAAGTGTGGAACCCAGTCTGTCTGTTGAAGATGGCCAGTGATGAGGCTGCCCTGCCTGGGTAATCAGCCTGGGTGTTGAAATCCACAGCTTTGTCAAGCTGCGTGTCGATTCCCATGATCCCAAGCTAGGCATTTGCCTCCCAGCTCTTTCTCACATGCACTTAGCAACAGCTGTGACTGACATTGGACACCGAAGTCCAGTGATGAATTAGAACACTGACTCAGTATTTTATAGGAGCAAACATACTTTTTCCCTCTTTGTTATTTTTTTGTTATGTGCATAGACTTGAGCCAAGCTTTGCTGGACTTCAAGAGTGTTTCTTGTTTTGCTTTTTATTTTATTTTGTATTATTTTGCTCAAATCTGGCACCCCAAGTATTGCATGACAAAGCTGATTCAGAAGCCATCTCCAAGCCTTCCACTTGCGGGGCCCAACCAGGCCTAAATGAAAACCATCATGGCCAGCCCTGGGAGAGACGAGTTTGAGCACAAGCTTTGTAATGGGGGCAGGTTGCCAGCGACCCTCCTCTTTGTTGTAGGGAGCTCAGGGCACTCAATTAGGCGTTCCAGAATGCTGTGTTCTCCACTAAGCTTCCAGAAAGCTATGTACATGGCATACAGCTCCTTGATTTTTGTTTGTTTTTCATTTGTGACTTTTTTCCCCCACAAAAATGAAAACAGAGGGTGAGGTATCTTTAAGGAACCTATTTGCCTAAGCAGAGAGCTCTGAACAACTGAAATTCTTATCTGCCAGAGTTAGACCAGGTAGTGTTCATGCCTCCCTTAGCCTGCATCTCCTGCCTCCCTTTCCACAACTCGTGGACCAGACCTTTTATTGTATTGTATTGTATTTTTTATTCAATCAACTGGCTTGGTGTTGATTTTTGTACACGGCTTCGAGAGTGACCCCTGATAGACAAGTCATCTGCAGGGTGCACAAGCCATGACCCAGGCCCACGAAAGAGTGTGGTACA
The DNA here is from genome assembly GCA_004026885.1 of Lyroderma lyra. NCBI lineage: Eukaryota > Metazoa > Chordata > Mammalia > Chiroptera > Megadermatidae > Lyroderma > Lyroderma lyra. The sequence goes on along the minus strand of PVJL010002237.1, from coordinate 149,653 downwards.
CATTGACCTGAAGAGTTTCACGTATGAAAGAGAGATAGGGTACCTCATTTTTCTGGCCTTTTAGTTCCCAATTCTCCATATAACTAATACAGACCTATGGCTACAACATCCTTTGCAAGCCCCTTTTCTCATCGAAACTTTTTTGCTTCTCAAATATAGGTGTTAGATTCAATTATGCCCAATGTTCTTGTGACTCTGAAATAACTATGTTTCTATGATTGATGTTTCGGTGTCTCCTTCCTGTGAGGGAGCTTTCTTAACACACCGTGTTAGAGTATTATAAATAACACTGTGGAAGAGTATTATAAATAAGGAAACACAGCAGGTGAAGCAGAGCTCTTAGAGTTATCCCTGATTCCCAACTAAAGACCACTCTCGTGGGACTTTCACCAATTCTAAAATGTCAAGGTGATTACTCAGAAATACGACCGGAAAAGGGCAATAATACTAAAGTTTAAGAGGAGGAAAGAAGGATAGTTGGGATTTTATCATGAGATCCTCCTCATTATTTGTGGTAGGCAATCTACGGCTTCAAGACCAGGGCTCGTCTCCTTCTCCTCGCCCTCCTTCCAATATCTTCCCTCTTTAAACAGTGATTTCCTTCCTCTTTTCTTCCCTTCTACTTCTTTCCCCTCCTCTCTTTTCCTGTCTTTGGGTGTCAATTTTAAGCAGTTGCTATCAACCCTAAATCTCACTGGGCTCAGAATTAGCTATCAGCTCCACATTCGGACATTTTTCTGCTTTGTGGACATGAATCCAGGCCCTCAAAATGTGTGTCCTTGGTCTGTTGGAATGACGGTTAAGCTCTGTGGGCAGAGGGTGCTGCGGCTTCCCCCTGTGGCATGCTTCTCTAGGAAGCTTCCTATGTAGGACATCTCTGATGTCAACCGTCGTCAGTGAGCCCCTTCCCAGTGCCCAGCGCCTGCAACCCCCCGGCATTTGGCTGCTGCCATGCATGTGGTTTCTTCCACGCTGGACCCCTTCATCGTGGACTCAGATGGCTTCTGCGGTGCCCAGCTCCTATAGCACGTGACAGCCAGCAATGCCAATCACCTGGCCACTTTCCCTGGCATGCTCATTGAGTGGTTTCATCATGGAGTGACTTTGGCAAGATGCTTCCTTATGAACAGCTCCCCAGAGTGCCCGAGAGGACAGATTTCTGTCACATTCTGAAGTATGGGACTTCCCAGCCATTTGGTGAGACACAGCCATGTCCTCTCCAGTAAGACGAAGACCTCAGCCTGGTGGGGAAGGGGAGGTGTGTGTTTTGGGGCTCTCTAGCTCAGCGTTAGGAGGAGTGGCTATATTCTGCTATTTTTACATTGTTTTGTAGTTTTATTTAGTCCTTACTAATCTATCTTATATTACTCCAGCCACAGTTATCATTAACAATTATTTACCATAAACTTGCACTGTTTAAGTTACTGTGTGGTTTCTCTCTGATTGGACCCACATTGATACATGTGCCCTGACAAAGAAGAGAACGTAGTGGTTTTCTTTAAATAAAATGTTAGTCTTCTACTGGAAGCAATGAACCCATGAAAAAAGTAGAATGCATGTAAATAAGACAATAATCAAGTGGAGAAGTGAACGCAAAGAGAGCTAAGATCTCAGCCTTCTTAAATGGTTATTCCCATTTCTCTGACCAGTTCTCACCAGAGTGTTCTGGGATGCAGACCTTAACCTTCTGTTCTCTGTTTACACTCAGGGCTTTCATTTCACTGCTGGATCTTGTCCAGTCCTAAAGCTTTAAATACAGTCCATATGCTGATAACTCCCAAATTTATGTTCCCAGCTTTGACTTGTCTCCTAAATCCCAGCTGCCCACTAAATATCTCTGCCTAGATGTCTAATAGAAATCTCAAAATCAACATGTCTGACCTTATCTCCAAAGTTGAATCTTCCCACAGTCTTCCCCATCTTCACTGACAGCAACTCCATCCTTCTAGTTACTCATAACAACGTACAGTAGACTCTCAGTTAACCGGCACCCCTAGGGATGGGTAGATACCAGAAAAGTGAAGCTAGATTATCTGTTAACCAGAATTCAAGCAACCAGCACTCTCAAGCAACCAGTAAAATCATTGTGCCAGTTGCTTAAGAGTGCTGGTTGCTTGAGTTCCAGTGAACAGAGAGTCTACCATATTGGGATCACCCTTGACTCTTCTTTTTCCCTCACTGTCATCATCCAATATGCCCGGAAATGCTATTGATTCTACTTTCAAGTTTTATGCAGAATCTAGTTTTCCCCACTCTGGTACAAGCATCCTAGTCTGTAGCTGCCGCAGCACCTAACTTGCTGTCCTGCCTCTCCACGTGCCCTTCTGCAGTCCCTTCTCTCTGCAACAGCAAGAATGGTGGCCCTGGTTTAAGGAAGTTATGTATGTAGGAGGTAGATGAGCACGGTTATAAAAGATCAACACAGGGATTCTTGTGCTGATGGAATTGTTCTGTACCTTGACTGGGGTATTGAACACATGCACTCAAGTGTGTGGTAAAATCCCGTAGAACTAATACACACAGAAACACACACACATGCACACACATGCACAAGTGCAAGCAAAACTGGGGAGATCTGAGTAAGACTGGTGGATTGTATCGATGTCCGTTTCCTGATGGTACTATTGTGATATGGCTTTGTGAGTTGTTCCCATTGCAGGAATCAGGAAAACAAGCTAAAGGGTCCAGGACTCTATATTATTTCGTACAATGGCATGTGAATCTATAATTAGCTTAAAACAGAAAGTTTCATTTTAAAAAATGTTGGCTCCAAAAAAAAAAAAAATGTTTTGTGGATGACAGGTGAGGTCATTTGAGTCAAGTTTTTATTTAGTCCAGTATCAAATTCTCTTTAGGAAAAGGATTTATCTTGTCTGGGAAAGGAATCTCTTCCTTCCGAAGTAAGAGACGTGGGAACTGATGAAGCCATCTTGCTCCACAAGGGACTTTCCTGCCCAGGTTTGCTTTGTTGCTCTTAGGAGTTATCCTTGTTTGTACCTGACTAGCTTGGCAGTCAGGATTCTTGGAATTGTATTTTCAGGACACTTAGATTCAGGTCAAGGCCATGACACCCGCTTACTTTGCTTCTCCGTTCAAATCCAGGGTCCCCAAGATTCTCAGTGTTTCCCTCTGAAATACAAGAGGATATGGGGATAAAGAATGACCATGGTTAGATAGTCTCTCTAGTCCCACTTAACCTACAAAAAGGTTATGACTGTGGACTTCTAGCACAAATGTTCTCTGAGTCTATGTCACCTGCCCAGGAATACCCATCTTGTCGATGGAAGAGCTGGAATTCCAATTCACATCGTTAGTCCAAAACCTGCTCTTAACCACTCTAACCCTAGATGCATTAATCTGTGAGGCTCTCTAAGCTGCATGCTGTTACATATACAGATACCTTTCTTGTCTGATAATCAAAGTAACATAAATGGACTCCATTATTTTAACACTCTGCAGAAATGTGTTTATTGAGATAGGATTTAACTTGATGCCGTTAGAATTTCTACAAGAAAACAACTGTAAAGAGGTGATGGGAGACTAGAAAGAGCATCGGGGGTTCCCTGGTGGTCTAATGGCTCGGCTTTGGCGCTCTCACCACTGCAACCTGGGTTCGACCCTTGCTCAGGGAGCCAACCAAAACAAACCAAAGCAAGAACATCAGACTTGAAGAGAATCAATATGTGTTAAATTCTGCCTTGTTAATGGACTTTGGAAAAACTTCTTATACTTCTGAGTCCCAATTCCCTCATCTATAAAATGGGGTTCTTAATACTTAACTTACAAGCTTGCTTAGTGTTAAATTAAATCTTGTATTCAAAACTGCTTGTCATTTGGTAAGCACTCAACCAATACTTACTTTTTATTGACCTAGGCGTTCTGTATGGTTTTTTTTTTTTTTTTTTTTGCTAAATTATAATAAATAAGATCAATTATTTACTCACTTGATCAACAAGTACAAGGTCCTGAGGACTCAGTAGCATTTTGTGTTGGTACCCTACATTTACAAAGATGAATACGATATAGTCTTTCTCCTTGTGCAGATGGCAGCCTTTTAGAGAGAGGAAGAGAGAAATTTTAAATAATTAAATATAGCGCATTAAGAGCATGATTCTAGGAAAATACAAGTGTCATTTGAAAATAAAGGATGGAGTCGTTAACTCACACTTAGTGACTTCTAAGAAGGCTTCACAAAGGAGATTATTTCACCTGGGCCTTATAGGATAAGGTGACAACTTGACTGAAACTTAAAAAAATTAACAAGTACATTCGGTACTAGTTGAAGTAAAGTGATTATCTACTAATTTACTCCATCCAAGTCTAAGCCTCCGTACGCTGTATCATTCACATCTGTTAACTTAGTTCAAGCTCATGGAACCTGCAGCCTGTGGACCCATTGTCACCCAGGGCAGCTTTGAATGTGGCCCAATATAAATTTGTAAACTTTCTTAAAACATTATGAGATTTTTTGTGACCTTTTTATTTAGCTCATCAGCTGTCATTCGTGTTAGTGTATTTTATGTGGGACCCAAGACAATTCTTCTTCTTGGGATGTGGCCTAGAAAAGACTGGACTTCCCTGACTTAGTTTAAACAAAAAAGAAAAAGAAAGAGAGAAGATTGCTTCAGTGGGTTTAGAGTGAAAAAATTGGTCCCTATGTTGTCATTCGCAATGGTAGCAGAAAGGAGAGGACGGGGCTATGGCCCTAAGAGCTCCCAGTTATCCGAGCCCAGAAGTTCAGCTGGGTTAGATCAGCTCCGAGGAAACACGTCACTGTCTCTACGTAAACTCTCACCCGGTCCCCGCTCTGTAGACTGCCCGTGTCTGGCCTGGGAAGAAAATGACTCAGGCATGGAAAGTAAAGATCGACAACACCTACGGCATCCTTAGATCCGTCTCTGGCCAGACAGTGTCCTTCTCATGGAGCTGCTTTCTCTGCTGGACCTCGTCCAGGCTGGGCTCCTATCCACGCAGTGAAATAGCAATCGATGCGCTCAGAAGAAAAGTTCTAGAAAAATCTGGAAGGTGGCCATCTAATAGGGTCACAGCGACATCAGCAGCCTCAGTCACGGTCCTGGAGAGTATAAGAAATGGAAGCTTCTTCAGGCCTCTTTGTGCTCCCTTATCTCTATGTTTCTTCTGCCAAAAATCTACTTGGGAAAGATGATTACTGGTCCCAAACCATCATGGAGTGTCCAGATTCTTGGCTCTGCTGGGAGGGACTTCTCCTGGGTGGGGCTGGAAATTGGACAGGCAATGTCTGTGGTCATCAGCACATGCAGATTTAGCATATTTCCCTTCATTATCTTCTCCAGATCTTCAGACGTAAACAGATGTCAGCTATCAAGGGAAGTAAAGATTTCAAAACCCCACTCTCTGGGTTTAAATACACAGTCAGGCAATGATGTTTAAAACACTTTTAACAAAGGAAGAAAACTGTAGTTTCACAGTCCATAAATATCAAAGCCCATACAGTTTAAAGTATTTCCTTGGGTCTGACTTATAGGGGTAAGTTCTTGCTTTGTAGGAAGGAATAGCAGAGAGGAGGGGAAAAGCCCTTTTTAAATTTGAATTGCAAATGAGCCATTCTTTAACCTCTTGAGGTTCTCTGTGGCCTGTCCCACTTTTCAATTTTGGGTAAGCAGGTATGAGAGCTACAGAAGTTGAGCACTGAGTACCTTTATTTTATACCCATGTGTATTGTACCCTCTTCACTGAGCACTTTCTATAGGCCAAGCACTGTTCTATGTTCTGAGATACAGGATGTGTCTCTGTTCTCTGGTTACTTATATTCCAGGCCAAAAGAGACCACATGTAATAATTAATATAATAATTTCCAATAATGATAAGGCTTTGAGAAAAATTATAGGATAATGTGATAGAAAGTGACTGGGAGGTGATGAAGTCACTTTATATAGCATGGTCAGGAAAGACTTCTCGGAGGTGAACTTGAGTGACAAGAAGAAACCACCCACGCTAAGTTCTTGGAGAAGAGTGCTTTAGGCAGAAGAAAGAGCAACAGAGAATAATCCTGAAGTGGGAAAAAACTTGTCTTGGCTGAGAAATAGAAAGGATGTCTATGTGTAGTGAGTATAATAAGGAAGGAAGGCAGAAGTTCAAGAAATCATGGAAACAGACAGGAGGCAGATCTTGTAGGACCTTGTGGAGCATGCTATCCTGAGATAAGGAGATTTTTGATGGCTTCTAAGCAGACAAGGGACACGATCTCATGCTGACTGGTTCCATGGAAAAATTATGGAAGAACGAGAGTGGAATAAAGATAGACATCTCTGACAATAGAGATTAAGATGGTGGCGGTTTGGCTAGGGTGGTTGTAATAAGGATGAAGAGATGTGTACATTAGAACTCAGGTTACTAAGCTGACCCCTACCATGGTAAATCTTTGGATGTCTCCTTCCAATATTCAGAATTCATAATAGGAACTCAAATCTGAAAAGTTTTCCAAAATCCCAATGACCTTTCCCTGACTGGAGCCCTCTGAGGTCTGTGGCAGGGTAGTTCTTCTTACACTTTTACAAAGAAATTGGAGTGTCCACTAAGAGTCACCCAGAACACAGTGGAGTCAGGACTCAAGTCCAGGTAGTGACAACATCATGCTCTTCCTACTGGCCCATCTACTACGTTTTCGACATTCCAAAGCACTTATTGTGTCAGACCCCAATTTTTCTGTATTGAGTTGTGCTCTTCTGAAAATCAGAACATATTGGTTCATTATAACAGTTTACCTGCTTTATGTCTGAAGGAGAAAAAGGCAACCTATTCCTGGAAAAAATCTTAAGGCTGAGTAAAATCCAATAAATGGGTGGATTCCAATGCATTTTTGAGAAGTAAAATTCCTTGGTATTTGCAGTAAGTATCCCAGCCCTTGGTCCAGTGGTCTGCTGAGTTGAAAATAAAATCAAATTAGGAAGAAATAGACAAACGAACGAAAGAACAGAAGGAGAAAGGAACACCCAAGAAGACTGTTGTTTAGGAAGGAGAAAGGAAGAAAAGAAAATTATATTGAACTCCAAGTCTCCTTACTAGGCACTTTCAACTGACTCTTTTTGGGGTTGGGGGGTGGCGGGGAGTAGTTCCCTAGCTGAGAATCGAACCCAGGCCACGGCTTTGAGTCTAGGCACTTTCATATGCTATCTTGATTCCACAATAACCGTGAGAGGTCAGTGTCATTCTCATTATTATTCAGATAAGGAAAATAAGGCTCAAAGAAAAGTAATTTTTTTCAAGTTTTCACAGTTATGCAGTAGAGCCATAGTTGGAACACCAGTCACTCTGCCACCGAAACCAAACACACACCAAGTCAGAGCTCCAAACTTGTTCTGGTCTCACCCCCATCCAAAGTGGGGAAATGGCAACAGCTTGTTTTAGAGCAAGAAGTTTACAGACTTCACTGTGGACATGCTATGGTGTTTCTTAGTGGCGCTGAAATTTTCAGGTACTGTGGTAGACTACTCAGGGGTGGCTTTTCCTTTCAAATCCAAATGTCAAAGACCTATAAGCCTGAGAGCATATAATTTACAACTCCTTTTGAGGGGAGTGAGTTTCAGCAGAGTCTCGATATGTCAGCTTGCCCAGAAATTGCAGATTTGAGGTTTTCTGCATGATAAAGCAGGCTCAAAACATTTGCGTGAAAGAGAGCCTGGGGTTTGTAGCCCGCTGTGAAGTCTTGAGCAAGGCTCTGAATTCAACTGGATTGCAATTTACTCCTTTGAGATAAAGAGCCCGGGCTCTTTTCTATTCCTCCTCTCTTTCTTTATATCTTGCCTCATTCCAGCAAAGACCAGAAGCACCTGAGTTGGACTAAATGAACTTTTAAGTTTCTTTTGTTTTGTTTCACCATGATTCTACTGATACCTTCCTGAAAAATGGCCATTCAGCTTTGATTCCCAAAGGTCCTTTTTCCAGGATTTTTATTCCCTGAAAACTTGCAGATACTGTTTTCTTTTTAATGGTAGAATCACACTGCATGTTGTCTAGAGAGGTGGGATGTGTAACGCCTGTGACACACCCATCCATGCCTCTTTTTCCTGAGTGACCATGTGGACTGTGATTCTGTCCTGGCCTGATTGCATTTGACTTTGACTCAGCACTCCGCTCAATCCAAGATAGAGAATCAAATGCACTCTTTCCCTTAGTTTATAAAGCGATTGTGCTTCTTCCCAGTCAGTGCTCTCATATATTGCCAAAGTTGTTTCAAAACATTAGACTCACCCACTCATTGTACATTTCTCCAACATCAGGATTCAACTGCTTGTCGTCCGGCATAGCTGAGCTCAGAAAGTCCCTTCGGATTGCCTGAGCTCCAGTGTGGAGTGCTTTCTGACAGCACATGGGTAAACTGAACTCCTTTAAGAGCCTGTTTCTGTAGCTCGGAGGCTGAGCCAGATGAAGGCTCCTCCCCTCACCCTGCGGTCTCCACACCTGGAGCTGATTACTCAAGTAATGAGGAGGTTAAGCTAAGAGTGTTGTTTTTAGATCTTGAGTGAAAACAAATTCAACTTGTGGTGTCAGGAATTATAGAGCAGCGTTACCTAAACTATGTAGTGCAGGGTAATAACACTAACCCAGATGTTAACCAACATCCCTGTGGAAAGGATACCATAGTCACCTACAGGTGAGAATTTGGATACTTGATGGGCCTCCTACAGATTCAGAAAGCTCATGAGAACATTGCAGACCTGAGAATTAATACAGTGCAGAATCTGGGTGCTCTGTGTTTCTTAAACATGTGTGAGAGTAAAAGTCTTTTGTATCATAGACAAACTTTCTACCTCCTGGAGTAATGATACAGCAATCACTTACTGTAAACAGTCCTTCCCCCCTCCCTTAGAAGAAAACCACAATAATCTTATCAAAAATATTTTATTTACAAAAAAATTAATTATACTATACATCCTATACTGGAAATACATTGAATAATTGCTAAAATAAATACAGGCAATTAATTCAATCTTTTATAAGAATGAGAGAATTTGACATTTGAATGTTATCAAAGCTTAACTTAGAACATAAATAGTTAAAAAGGCAAACTCAAGTTTTAGTCTCATTTATTGGCATGGTGTTTCTCACAAACTCTCCAGTCCGTGAGTCAGGATGTTACTATGTACCTTTTTGTATTCTGAAGGTAGAACGTGCAGCTTTTTCTTAGGCAAGATAGGTGGGACATGGATGTCTATGTGAGGAAGCAGAAGGGCAGGAGGCAGAGTCCAACACTTCTCTACATGACTCTGCTTCGTGCCAATCCTTTATGCCAACTACGCATGTATTCCATTGTGTCTTTAACACAGGTCTACACAGCACCAGCTACAAGGCAAAAATGGGTCGTGGCAAAAGTCAAACTGGGTAACCAAGGCTCTGGAGAAGCTAATTACGGACTACAGGTACCTGGTTCATCATTTTTTTTATGTGCCAATTCCTGATACACTCATTAAACCTTGATATCATTCCTAATATGTAAACATAATTATGTAGGCCAAGAACAGAAGAGATGAAGAAATTATCTGTATAATTCATTTTAAAAAATCCTCTCAAGAAAGTAAAAGGATAGAACTTGAATCTGCCATTTTGAATCTACATGCTTTATATTTATTATAATTTATCCAACTCAAATGTGGAAACCTCAGACTAACACGTAAAGGGAACTGACATGGAAAGACAGGTGAAATATGTTCAATGTATAGACAGGATCTGCTGAATTCAGGACACAGGACCAAATGATGAACTACATTGTATTTGTCCAAATCATACAGATAATTTTTTCCATTTTCCCTTTTACTCAGCCTGGGGAAACATGGCCAGAATCTCCAACAATTATTCCTCTTTGATACGCATGTTCTGTCCAGTGCTGGCTGCCCAGTGTTTTCTTCCAAGAACTAGCATTCCCTTTTTTTAAAATCTTATGAAAAAATTGCACTTTTCTACCCCTTTGGCCTTGATTTTCAATGATTTACTTTTTTTTTTTTTTTTTTGTACACAGAAGTATGTATTTTTACTCCCAAAGTGTGACAGGTATATTGGCCTTTTCTCAAAGAAGTGGAAAAAAAAAAAGTTAAAATATTGAATGTTTAAATACTTTCTTTTCACAGAAATAAACTATTCGATTTTAAAAGGTAGAGAGAGAGAGAGAAACAAGTTTATTCTTTCTATCATGAACATCAGTCAACCAAAGCTTCACATTTTAGGTAGGTTTTTTTTTTTTTATACGTTTGAATTTTTTTCAGAGCCTATTTTATTTTTTTAATAAAGGAAGGACAGGTGTATTTTGGCAGCGAAGTAAAATATAGAATATGCAAAATTTGTTTTAAAAATTGGCATACAAAATTGAAAAACACAGTACAATTATATAAAAATACAGCACAGCCAATGGCCTTTCAATTTTCCTTTGGCATTTCATTTGGTAGAGTTAAACAGAAAATCTTTTCTAAAAGAAAAAAAATTAGCTATCGACACAGTCCATAAGTTAGGTTGTATATGTTGTAAGAACTTTTCCTTGAGATTCCAAAATCCTTTTCTTCCATAACCCACATAAAGCATGGCTAGTGAGGTATATAGGGCAAAACACTGTTAGCAGAAAAAGTGCATAAACAAAGAATTCTTCCCATTTTCATAGAAATAACAAGTTAAATCTGAGTTTCTTCTTGTTGGTGTCTCATTTTACTTTGGCAGAATCAAAATAAACCCATAGAAATGTCTTTGTTCAAGTCCCAGCAGCAGTGATATGTCTCCTTTGGTGGCATTATCTGATGCCACAATACTGTACAGTCCCTAGAGGAACTAAGGTTTTTGTGTGTCTGCATGTGTGGCTGCAAATGTCAAACAATTGTAAGATCATACATCAAGCACCATGTCATACTGTTGTCCCTTCTTCCGCCTGCCACATTTACTGATGAGAACTACATACAGAGTCAAAAGCATGACCCAATAGCATACGTAGAGCAACGTTCCAACAATTAGAACTGTCTGTTTGGATTCTGAGAATGGCTTTTTAGATTCCTTATAAATGGTGAAAATCACACCACCCAGGAGGATTGTAAACCAGACCGATACTGGAATGAGTCCTATGAAGTTAACAACAATAGTTTTCCTTCCAGATGTGCCCCACCCAGCTTTGTTTATCGTTGCAATTGCAAACATCTTGGCGGGAAGTAAACTGGACATGTACAACACTGAGTAGAGGGACATGAAGACCATGACGATATTTCCTCTAAGGCAGCTGGCAAAGGATGATTTTATGAGACCTACTAACTGGACAGTTAACAAGAAGAGGAGAATATTCCAGATTTTCCCCCGGTAGAAGAGCTGGATGACTGTGGCGATGAGAAAGAAAGGGAAGAATCCAGTGATAACCGCTTCATAGGTCATCCACAAGTGATGTTTATGAAACCACATGGCATTGTACAGCCACTCTCGGAAGTACGACTTGCTCCAACGGGTCTGTTGGTTTAACCATCTGAGATATTCTACAGGCGTTTCCGTAAGGCACTTGGATCGAGCTGTGTATTTTGTTGCATAGCCAAGACTCAGCACTCGGTTCGTGAGGTGCCGGTCGTCACCGAAACTGCACTGGCTGCCCATAAATTCCTGATTGTACCAGTCTTCCACAAATTCATGCAGCAACGAGTTTCTGTACATTCCCAGAGGGCCACTGATGCACTGGACACACCCAAAATAAGACTGACAGGCCCTTTCTATGTTAAAAGCCATCCAGTATCTCACACTGCTGAGGAAGGAGATCCAGGAATCGTACTTGTTTAAAATCTGCAAGAAGGAAACAAAAAATAATCAAAGGTAAGCCTTAGCTAAAAGCACCAACAAAATCTGTACCATCCGGAGGTTACGATCTAGAGGTTTGCTAGTTTGGCCTCTGACTTCGGCTTCCTTCCTCTTTTTGACACAATTATGTTTTATTTTTCTCTCATTCTGTCTTACTAGATTTGGTAAGTTGTATGTATATGTTGGGACACTTTGATGATGTTTTTCTCTACTTCATCTATCTCTCTCCTCTTTTTCCTATGCCTTTTGTTGTTGTTGTTGTAGTTGTTCTTGTTATAATATTGAGATCTCTTTTGAGGCTTTAGTTCTCAGTCCCTAAATTCTTCTCCCTAGACACTCTTTTCTACCAGCTAAGATTTGAAGGTTTTAAGTCCTATTTCCTTCTGTTCTGGTTCATTTCTACCCCATCCAACCCTTGGCTATAATTTTTCCTTCTCCTACCCCTACTTTTTTGAAATGCCAGTGATAAAAGGGTTTGCTCTGCACCCCACCAACCTTGAACCCTGAAATAATGCCCTGTGCAAAGGCTAATCTACATTATCAGCTTTTTCTTGGCAATATTTCTAAATTCTTCCCTCCGTTTCAATTTTCTTTAGTGTTCATCTAGATTTTGCATGCTTCCTTTTTACGACCGGGTTATTTTTTGGTCCATTGTAGTGCATTTTCTTTCTCTTCATTATCACCATGCATTACAAAAAGCATTACAGAGCAACACAATACGTAACCTTTAAAGTACAATTTCAACATGCTTTTCACCTTTTGCTAAAATCTAAACTCACACTTGCAAAGGACTCATTTTAATCTTCACATATTTTCATATTAATTTTCCCATTCCACAAATTTCTTATTTGCTTCACTAATTGTTTCTCCATTGATAGCAAATAATGGGAAATAAATGACTAGTGGAAAATAAATACTTGGAAAACCCACTTATAAATGAATTGGTTCTTCGCCTTTCTCATTAGTATAAATTTGAGTTGTGGTTTCTCCTTTCTTCCTTTGTTTTCCCATTTGGATTTTTGGTCAACCAGGTATTAGTCAGCTTTTAAATACATAGGTATAAGATATAGAATTCATTTCCTGCCATCCTTTAGTTCATTTGCAACTAACTGACCTCCAACATTAGTTTTTTCCAGAACATTAAATTAAGGGTCAGGAAGATCTGGTGGAAATCATTACACATGTACACTATGTTGTATATAGCTTATCAGCTACTACAGACATGGGTTATATCTTAGAATCAAGCCAAGAAATCCTAAATTATTTCAATCTGACAGAAGAAGCAGTAACATTCTCATGTGTCTCTGGTACGAAAAATAATTGATACCTGGGACAGTGCTTGGTGTGCAGTAAATATACTTTCAACAAATTAATCAATGAGTAAGAGTGCTACTAAAAGAAAATCATGCAAAAAGTGAAGCCATATGCACCTGGACATCTCCACCGACACCTCCAACCATGGGGTCCTCTTCTAAAACTTTTACCATCTCCACAGATGAGGCTGGGTCAAGCATGGTGTCTGAATCACAAACCTGCAAAGAAGAAAGTAGAAGACAAGTTAAAGAAAAGGAAGAACTGTAAGTGTGTTCTGTATAGTCAAAATTGGGAATGTGTATTATGCCTACAGCCTTATTGTCACAAGGCCTCAATAAGCAAGTATCACAGGGATCACAGAGTTAGTTTGTTATATCATGGCCAATACCAAGAGCTTCTTTTCAGCAAGCTCAATATTTAAGTTCATGACATTGCTGGAAAGAACAGCTGAGGTGATGGAAGTGTCCAACCTGCAGCTCAGGATGGCCTTAAATACAGCCCAACATGATTTTTCGTAAACTTTCTTAAAACATTACAAAACTATGCATGGAACTTTTTTTTTTTTTTTTAGCTCATCAGCTATTGTTGGTGTTAGTGTATTCTATGTGTTCTTCCAGTGTGGCCCAGGGAAACCCAAAATTTGGACACCCCTGTCTTAGAAGGTGACCAGCTTGTCCTGGTTTACCATGGATGTTTCCAATTTTGGCAATGAAAGAAAGTCTCATGACCAGTAACATCCCAGGTTTCCAGGATTTGGAAACTATCATGGGTTGGTTATCTTAGAGTTTTTCCAATTGGCTTAAATAAGGCTTTTGGGCAACTTGTTCCTTGGGTCTGAAAAATGATAGAAAAACTTCTGTGACAGTATTAAAAGGGAGGCATATTTAAAAGTTAACCCCCATAAACACACTTTTATATGATAAATAAAAGACAGAAAATTCTCCTACATTTGGCTATGTAATTCTGAATCAAGATGTCCATATGACCTGGGCATAGCAGATGACATTGTATCAGAAAGGGAACTAATATGACCTTTAGAACACGTTTGTATGCTAGAGCATTCAGTATTCATCTAGCCTTTTGTACATAAAAGCAGGTATACATTATCTTAAAACTGTTCTAGAAATGCTAATTGTTATTCTTAAAAACAATCCTTATATGGGTAAAAAAAAAAAAAGCAATTCTAAAATTAAACCAACTATGACTTCAAGAAAATTATTATTAAACTCATGAACACCTGACAAACATTTCCATTGGTATAAGCACGTGGTATAAGTTTATAAACAGTACTTTTCTGTCTGGTCTGATTTCTGAAACAATAAGAAAATGAAATCAAATAAGGGAGATGAGAAACCGCACTACAACCAACATACTCATAAAGCTGACATGGAGAATAGGGCTTACTTATATCTGTAGAGGAGCGAGCATCATTATTACATTGCCCAGTATCAGATATTAATAGTTATCAATTTTAAATAGCATCCAAGTGGGGCCAGCCTCCTGCCAATACAGTGGATGGTCCTTCCGAAGGTATGACTGATGTCTGCTCCTTGGTGGTAGCCCACTCCCAGCAGAAAGGAGGAAGCAGGAGCTGGGTGACCCCTTCCTCCTTCCACACTCACCAGTCAGATTAAGTCACTTCTCTTAGGGAGGAGTGAGACAGCTGGGAAAGGCTACCACCTTTCCCCCAGGTGGGTAGGTCACACCTGTGGATGGAGGGTCTTCCACATGATCAAAGAAAGCAGAAGTAGGGAAAGTATTGCCACCTCTCTATCCCTGATCATTACTAGTAAGACACAGTATTCTCTTCTGTGGAATGCAGCGAGGCCCTGGTAGATAGAAGGTGACAGAGTGGAATGAACCAATTTCATGTCCCCATCCAATTAGTGACATGACTGGCAGAGAATGGGGGGTTATCTGCCATTCTCATTATTTTGCCATCAAGTTCTATACTGGATGGATTTAATCAACAGTCATCCTATTTCTTTATATCAAAAGTAATTTATCTTTACAGTTCTCAAACTACTTTATAAAAATAGCAGGGATTTAATATACCAACTTCGAAGAAGTTAAGAATATAATTTGTAGAAGAATAAACTCTCAGAGCTGAAGTGGAGATATAGAGATATAGAGATATAGAGATATAGATATCTCTATATCTCTATATGAAGATGCATATACTAGGGCAGTCCGGAAAGTATCCAGCCATGTAATACGAAAAATAGAGGTATTTGTGGCTGGATTTTTTTCCAGATGGCCCTCGTGTGTGTGTGTCATGAGTCCTTCTCATAATTAGCTAGGGAATCTCAACATTTTAAAACATGTACCTGTGTCAGTTTTACTAAGAGCTATCATTTTCTGAAAGAAAAATTAGTCCATATGTACACCTGAAACCAATATAAATATTGAATGTCAACTATAATTTTTAAAAATAGTCACAGGAATATAAAGTACGGTATGGGGAATACAGTCATAATATTATAACTTATGTACAATGCCAGATGGGTAATAAACTTATTGGGGTTTTCATTTTGTGAGGTATATTAATGTCCAATCACTAAGATGTCTTGTCCACCTGAAAGTAATAAAAAATGAAAATAAATTAAAATATCTTTAAATTGAAAAAGCATTTGGATCTTTACAGCAGCATTTTCTGTAATGGGGTAATTAATACAGATTAGAAAAAAATTTAAAATAATATAGTAATAATTTTGTGTTATCTGTTTAAAAAAGAGATAATATGTTAATATGTATTAATGAAGAATGCAGGTGAAAACAGCAATTTAAATGCATTGTTGGAGTATATGGGGTATCCAGTTACATAAAACGACCTTATGACCTCTCCAGATTTAACTAATGAGGTCAATATTAGAGTTAACGTCTGAATTTTTTATTTTATTTAACTTATTTAACAGTGCCCATGTTCTAAATAAAAACCCATGTACTTATGTGTTTGTTTATTTGCTTATTTTCATTTTTTGGCATTCTATTTTGGTCCAGCATGGTCTCTTATTTTAGAGAGAGAGAGAGAAAAGTAGACAGCAACAGGCATTAGTTTTTCATTGGAGAAAACAGGATCTTAACTAATTCTTGGATTTGTACCCAAGCATCTCAAGTCTCAGAAGCCTAAAGAAATTCCTCCAAAGTGATGTGCTGCCTCTGCCACGCCCTGTCAATCACGGGTCTGTAAGGGGCTGCAAGGACAGCAGGCCTGTGAGGAGGGCAGAGAGAAAGTGAAGGCAGAAGTTCAGTCCACTCCGCCACGCCAACATCCTGAGAGTTCATGGCCACTCCCACCTCTGTTGACTCAAGCTGGGAAAGGTAAAACCAGAGAGCTAAAATAAGTCTAAAAACAACAGGAAGGGGGCAATCTAGAATTAATGTCCAAGTAACTCCGCCTGCTTGTGAGCATAAGCAGACCAAGGGAAGTGCCCCTTAGAAATGACTGAACTTGAACCAAACTTCTGAGGTTCTACATATTTAAATTGGCCCTGCCCCTCCCAGTTTCCAACAGCCAAGTACCAGAAGTTCTCTGAGAGAGACTGTTTGCAAGGCGAGTTTAACTGTCAGAAGGGAAAGCTCTGAGAAGCTTATAGTGGCATTGAAGAGCTTTATGAAGTTCAATTTCTGGATGTTATTTGGTGATAGATTGCCAACCAGAAAGCCAGAATCTATGAAAGTCTGTAACGGCATGTATGTTCATGGACTTAATAATATTTACCTTTTAGAAAAGAGTGTAACTTTAACTCCTCTTAAAATCAGTATAGTAAGAACAGGATTTTTAGGTATCTCCTCACTAATGAACAACAAATATATAATGCCGTGAATGTTGGTTGTTTATTTAGCTCTAGGCTAGAAGCGGCTGGGGACACACGCCAGGTCACTAACAGCTTAATTAACCTCACCTGGAGAAAAACGACAGGACCTGATTGGCACACCAGAAGCAATTAGAGAACAAATCAAAAGGTCTTTCTGTCCACACTGAAAGTTATCACCATAATTTGTTTAAACCATGATCGCTAGTCATAACATTTCTCACGAGGAGATATGGAAGCACAGTGAAGTCACCAGACTGACTAAAATCAGTGGGAAGTAGAAAGACAAAGAGTATGGGGAGGAACCAGCCACCTCATTCTTAACCACAGAATCATCACCGAAGTGCGTAAGACCATCACTCCTCCTTCACTGTGCTAGAGTTAAGGGGGCTCCTTCCCTTTCTGAAAGGGGGTGGGCAAACTGAGTGAGTTCTGTAGGCCAAGGCCAGCCTGCCGCCTGTTTTGATATGGCCTGTGGGCTAAACCACGCTTTTTCTTTTTTAAATAGCTGAAAATCAAAAGGGAACATCTTGTAACACATGGAAAGTACGTGAAATTTAAATTTCATCTTCATAAATAAAGTTTTATTGGAATGCGGGCATGCACATTCATTTTCACACTATGGATGGCTTTGGCACACACCCAGCAAAGTTGATGAATTGTCAGAGAATAGCCTGCAGAGCCTCCCATTTACTACCGAGGCCTTTTACAGGCAAAGTTTGCCAACCTTGAGACTAAAATATTTGGATGCAAGGTAAGGGTTCTCCTTCCTAAACTAAAAAATAATAATAATGAAATAATAAAAAATTAAAAAACTATTGAGATTAAATATGTTCTAAGCCCCAATTTTAATTCTAACAGATTTTTAAAAGGTTGCTTCCATCCCCATATTATAAATAACAACTGCATAAAAAGTATGAAACATTAATTTTTTCTTTAGCCAAGATTTGCATATTATATGAACAAATGCCCTAGAATCAAGAGTCCTCAATTAAGTCTTGAGTCTTATATCTTACTATTTCTATGACCTTGAACAAGCATCTTACCATCGATAGTACTAGATGAGACACTGCCTATAAGAGTACTTTGGAAATAACAAGAGACAGTAGAGAAGTATGCCATTAGTCTTAAGAAGTAATCTTTAAATTTTTATGCTCCTTAAATAAATATACTTAAAGGATCCTAATGATCCTTACCACAAATCAATGGCTCAGCAGAGAGAATCTCTGAAAGGAACAGGGGCATTGATTACGTATCAAGAATCTCTTATCACAATGAACAAATTCAAATGTGTCTGGAACTGTCTACAATAATTAGTTATAGACAACGAGTCTGTAGTCTGTTACTTAAGTTATTAGGTGCTGTATCTATTCCAACTTATATCACTGATCTTTAAGTTATCTACCTCGCTGTACTTTAAATAAAAACCTCCTCTAGAAATATTAATATTACTCATGCTACCAAATGCCTTTCAAATTCTAAGACCCAAGTCTCCATGTTTTCTTTTTTTTTTTTTAACATGTTTCCTTTCAGACTGGCTGGTGGACACCCCCCTCTACCGCCCCTATACCACTTCAAAGGGCACTGAAAGCTACACGGGGCGAGGGAAAATCTTAATTACTAGGGCTGCCTTCGATGAGAAAACAGGTTGAAAATCAATCAAGACCCTTTTTGTTGCTACTGCCTTCATCTTTTGCCTGCCTATAAAGCTCAACCCTTTCCTAACCTTGACCCTTCATTTTAACATTGACCCAGTGAGACTTGTTTTCCCTGCAGTGTGTGGAACTGACTCTTGGTCATGACCCCACTACCCAGCTTTCTTGCCACAACTTAACCACAAAGTAAATGGAAGCTCTCCTTAGGCCCCTCCTGTCCCCTCCAATGTCTGTAGTGAAAGGGGTAGGCCAGAAAGAAGTTTACAAGTAGTTATTTACCACCAAACACAAGATGGTGCCAGTGTCCCTGAACTCCTAACAGTACATAAGGTACCACGGCAGACACACTATTGAAAAGGAAAAAAAGAATGGGAAGGGAAGGGAAGGGAAGGACAAGACAAGACTACACAAATGTTGGCATCAAACAGATCCCATTCACCATTTATCAGTTACATAAACTTGGACCAGCTTCTTGACCCCAGACTCTTTAACTCACCCTTCCTAAGCCTCCATCACTCAGGTAAAAAATATGAACAGTCATATCCACCTCCTAAGTTTGTTGTAATGGTAAGTCAATTAGATAATGTATATAAAGCACTTAATGGCTAGCTAATAAGGATCACAGACAGACACACACACAGAAGTGATAAACCAAAACCAGAGGCACAAACTAAAGACACTAGTCCACTGAGAAAAGGGGTCCTTATTATTACTGTAAGAAAAAAAAAGCTATGCCTCTCACTCAGGAAGCAGGAAACCAATGCCTAGTTCAATATTTAATAAACAAGTTGAATTCTTGAGTATTCAACGTAAAAGTCCTTATACTGAGTTGTTTACTAGGGAAAAGAAATAGAAAAGTTAGCAGTTTGCAATTCATTTATAGCCTGGAATGTATGTACTCTTAGGACACAATCTCTGAAAGTTCACCAGGTAGCAAAAGTGAGACCCTGGACCCATCCAAATGACCAAAATGTTGCATCTCAACTGGGCATCTCCTTGCTGACACGCAACCTGCTGAATGTGATGCCACTTAAACTGGGGACATAATCTTTGGTCTCACAAATACCATACATGTATAAGACAGAACTTTCTTGTTTTAAGCTAAACCCTAAGAACTAAATTGTCTGGTGAAAAAAAGAATAAAAATAACTGGTAGTTTGTGCGGGACCATATTTATGCAGGAAATGAGGAAAAGCAAAGAATTAGGACAAAAAATAACCTTCATGAAAACAAAAAATGACACACAATTTAAAACTTCTCACATAACCTAAAAGGTCAATCAGATGCTCATGGTATGTGGCCATTAATTACATTACAACAAACTTCTAGGACTTTATCTATTGATACTATTATTGATACTATTGCATGATACTATTATTATATTTTTTAAATCTTGATTTCCTATTTGGATTCTGGATAAATGGAATTGACAAGCAAGCATACAGCTAACTATACCAGCCTCAGATTAAGTGACAAATACAAAATGTCATATGATGGGAATGACAAACAAAAATCATAAAATCTAAGAATTTTAGAGCTAAAAAGACCCCTTTGAAATTAATCAGTAAAACCATTCTCCCCCTCCTCTCAAAAAAAACCTTCAAAGGAAAAGAAAGATTAATTTTGCTTTTGGGAGACAGGTGGGTGATGGGGAGAGAATGATCCTCTCTTACAGTAATTTCGTTTATGGCATGGGATCTGAAGTCAAGCCAACGGAAAGGCATGTCCAACCTGCAGCCCAGGACAGCGCTGAAGACGGCCCAACACTAATTCTTAAAACATTACGAGATATTTTTGCAACCTTGTTTTTTTTTTTTAGCTCATCAGCTATCGTTAGTGCTGGTGTATTTTATGTGTGATCCAAGATAATTCTTCTTCCGATGTGGCCCGGGGAAGCCAAAACATTGGACACTGCTGATTCAACATCATAGATATCTAAGCAATTTGGCCTGTTTTTCAAAAGGAATTAGGAAGCTGTATGACTTCCTTGGTAGAAGGAATTACCCAAATTGTTATAAAATAATTCTCAACTTTGGTCAATCTAGAATTGCTTCTAAACATTAAGGTCAAAAAAGGAGTCCATCTGGCGATTCTCTTTTCCTTTTTAGTAAGATTTAAACATGAGTCAAAGTTAGAAGGTGCAAACCAAAAGCAATAAGCCAGCTGGAAAACTGAGAAACCAAATTTTGTCACCTCAATGGTTAAGCCACCCTGATTGGAATTCTCATTCTAAAGAACAGAGTCAGGAAATTCCATAATAGTGGCATTTAAATTAGGGTTTCCATTCAAGAACTCAACTTTGGAGGAAAGGGCAGATTCCACTGATTAAAGTGAGAGTGACCGATAATTGGAAATTATGATATCCTTCCCTTTTTATCTTTGCTTTGTTTTGATTACATTCTTGCAAAACCCAGGTATGTTGCTAGAGAGAAATTAAAATGTCACAGAAATTAAAAGGGTCCTGAGTCAGAGTCCTGAGCTGGGAGTGATCTCAGAGAGCAGTCACCCTATGGCAAGTAAACAACAGAGTTGAGTCCAGAATGCTTATTTTCCCATTTCTATTTCCACGTGCTCTTAATCCTGTCCTCTAAAATGAAAGCTATGAAAAGACAATATAACACTCTCAACACGGTCTTCAGAATATTTGGGTTGCTTAGGCTTCCTATACAGAACAGGAACCAATCAAGCGTTTGTATACAGCGGATTCTCATCATTCCCAGTATTTACGCTCTACAATGTGTCCGTGAACACTGAATTAGCAAATACCAAAAAGTTGCTTCCAGCAGAAATACAGTCTTAGGTTCTTCCAAGCCTCTGGTCACAACAATTTTGTCTACTGATCAATACCTAACCTTGTATTGTGTTTTTGTTTTAACGTGTGTGTGTGTGTTATATATGTGTATATATACACATTATATGTGTATGTGCTTGTCATTAACACCGAGTTCAAGGCCAACAGCACTGTAACTCATGCCTAAACAAAGCTCTTTTAACAAACACGTTCTCCATAAAGAAATCACAGCCTCTTGCACTACTACACTTGGAGCGATTTTGAACAGCTGTATCACCAACCAAAAGCATAAAAATGTGACAAACATGATGCTAACTAGAGTATGAAGAAGCTACTAGTTTATAGTATAAAAGCTGAAACAAGAAGGCAAAGCCTGGTCTTGTCTGACCTCAGCTGGGAACGTGCACACAGAGCGGATCTAAGTCTTTGCCACTCTGCATGTCTGCACATCATCACAAAAGTACTTGCAAGTACTGATTTTGGGGTGACAAACACATTGTAACGAATAGCTTAACTGACAAATACAGAATCCATGAATAACAAAGGTCAACTCTTAGGAATGACTTAGTCTTTTCTGCTGCTCAAAGAAATCTTGGGTACCTGGGGTGCTGCCCGAATATAGGCCATTAATATTAAAATGGCCTATATTCTCCCCTTTAGAAAATGTTCATTACTGGGTATGTTCTACCTGTGAAATCTCTAAGGCACACATCAGGGATATTGGTTTTTTCCTGTCACATAGACTGGTGACCACTTATGTTGGCCACTTATCATTCATGTTAGGTGACAAGAGATATAAATAAAGCAATTATATAATCTAGATATCAAAGGATCCTTAGTCTTCTGATATTGTATATAATAAATAAATACAATATAATCCCCAACATTATTTTTAAAATAAGGGAAAAATGGAAAGGTACACACCAGAAAGTATTCAAGTTGATTGTTTTCAGGGGCGGGGGGGGGGGGGTCATGTGTTTGCTGCAGGTGATTTTAATTTAGCTCATTGTGCTTTTCTACACTTTTAAAACATCCTACCATAACGTTACTTTGATCAATAAAATCCCATTATAAATACTATTTTGAAAGGTAAAAAAAGACTTATGCCCACCTTAAGCCATATCCAGACAGGTCGGGATCTGTCCCATTTTGCAAAAAAAAAAAGCTTCCACAGAAAATACTTTGATTCGAAATTAAGAAAATCTTCCTCATTCTCTTTCGCAGTTCCTTCTTTTCTCATCTTACTGTTTTCCTTCTGTTTTTCTAGCTTCTCCATTTCTAAAAGCAGCTACTAGCATCAGAGATGAATTTGCTACCACACTCGCAGGGTTTCTCCTAAAGCTCCGCCCATCCCCACCCCATATCCTACGTCAGCTTTAATTGCCTTAATTATTTGACTTTAAAGTGAAAACAGTAGTCAGAGAGGAGTAGACATGAAAGCTGAGAGGCAGAGGGAGAGGTGGTGACTGATGTAAAGCCTTGTTCTCAAGGAGACCAGAAGAAGCCAACCCAGAGACCCCAAGAGTGTCGGCAGAAAGGTGAACCTGGAGACAGACAGTGAGGCTGGGTGTCCTTGCAGCTGTGAGCAGGAGCGAGTCAGGAAGATCTCGTGGCATTCAGAACCAGCACTTTTGATTTTCTCTTTCACAGGAGAGGCAGGGTCATCTGTTAGTAGTTAAGCAGGGAGGAGTCTGGGTAGGGAGCTGGAAGCGTACTGAAGGTATGAAATAATAGGTCATGAGAAAAATAAGCAACACATCTATTCAAGATCAAGTGGGCTGGCCAGTGCCAAAGACCCAGCTGCAACTGGAAACCAGTCATTTGGGCCACTTCTCTGCACACCTAATTAAGCAAGCAGTGTTCTCCAACCAGGTTAGCAAGTATGAGAACAGAGGGTCAGATTCTCCCCCCAGCCCCCACTGGCCCTTGTGCATTAGCACCTGAACTTGGCTTTCCTCCTTCCCTAGTCAACCTGAACTCCAAGTTCCACCGGTCAGTCGTGTGTGATGCCGAGTAGCCAGCATCTTCTACCCTCCTCTGTCTTTCTGCACCTCAGAGCCTGGGTCAGAACGGTAGGTGACAGTACATTTCCGTTTTCATAGGGCACACATTGTTAAGTGTGGGGAAATGAGGTGAGGAATGGCCGGATGGAATCCCCTGGTTACACAGAATGCCACGAGGGTTATTTTTTATACCCTGGTTTGAACACTTCGGAATGGACTGCGGGTCCCAGGAGGACTACCAGCTGCTGCTCCCAGCATTCTAGCCGGGTTCCGGCCTGAAGCGAGGGAAGCTCTCCCGCCTGGTGAGGGCTCTAGCAGACAGCCTGCTCCAATATTTTACATTTTGTATTATATTTTTCCTGGACAGGCACAATGTGAAGTTGTCAAGGATACAAACAGAATTCAAAACAAGAATGATGACAGAAGGGGGTTTGGGAGGAGCAGGTTTAAAAAAAAGAAAAGAAAACCCACATAATCATGTCTTGATTAGAAATGACAAATGTAGCAATTGTTTTAACTAGAATTTAAAAGCGAAAAAACCAAAACAGATGGTTTCTCATTTTAGGCCCAGAGCTTCTTTCTTCAAATCCTCTCTAAGTTCCCTAAGTTATCCCTTCCTTTAAATGGGTCATTTCACCCCTCATCTGGGCCTGAAGTTGCACTACATGAATAGGGAAAAATGTCCTGAGTTAAGGGAAACTACTTGTGAAAGTTCTAGAAATCAGGAGAAACTTGGGGTTGAAACTCATTAAACTCCCTAACAAGGGAGATCAATATGTCCATTGGTATCAACTAAAAGAAATGCCTTAAAACTCTTCAGATGAACCAAAATTAGCCCTGTGGTAGCAATGGACATGGACAAGAATTTTTGAGTAAAATTAACAGCAAATGTTTTCATAAGACAATTAAGAACACCTTCATTAACCACTTTTGCTACCTTTGAAACTTCAGTTGTGGTTTTTTGAAATCGTAACCTCGAATACCTTGTGAGATCAATATATTCTACACAGAATACTGAGGCTCAGAGAGGTGACCCTGCTCAAGGTCACCTAGTAATAATAATTAGAACCTCGGGCCACAGAGGCCAAAGCCAGGACCCGATCCCACCCATCAGAGAGAGACCTGCTGGGCATGACTTTGTAGCAATGGAGGCCCCAAGGCAAAGGATGGGACTTTTCTGAAAATTTGGATTGTGCTTTTAAGACAAAGGAGAAGAGTGTCCCAGTAGATTCTTTTAAGCCAGAGACATCTCTCCCCTCTCGATGGCTGAAATCTAACTGAACACTTTCAATTACAACCAGAAAATTCCCAGGGACCCTCCTAACATCCTCAAGAAGAAAGTTTCAAGAAGAACTAGGAGAGGAGGAGCCCTAGGTTAAGCAGTCAGGGAATTAATGAGCGCAGCCTGTCTAATTTTCATGCAAGCAAACACCGTCACAAATGCTTTCAAAGGTCAAGTTGCAGGGAGTGAGGTAATGCTGTTTGGGGAGGGAAATAAACATCACTTCGGGTTTTACTCTGGGAAGGTTTTGCCTCCTCCCTTTTTCATCATTTTCCTTGTCTTTCCGTCCGTCTGTCTCGGCTTTGAATTCCTTACCCTTGGCCATCACAACTGTTCTCATCATCCCCACTTTGCCCGGTCTCCATGAAAACCATTTAACAACCTTCCCTTGGGCTTGCTGCGGGATTTTTCTCAAGACCCTGCTGCTCGGCTATTTCCTTACGAGCCTGGAGATTTTAAGAGTGTGGAAAATGACGTTGGATTTGACTTGGCAGAACCCAGGGGGCAGAGAAGGGAAAGGAAGGGAAGAGAAAAGAAGAAAAGGTCTCCGGTTCAAAATAATCTTGATTTCCAACCAATCTAACACTGCACACGTTCAGCATTTTCATAGACAGTCTGAACAGTTTTACAAGATTTTTTTTTCTCTCTCTCTCTTTCCAAATGGGCTTTCAACAGCCACGCTGTTTTCAAATGAACTGAAAGGAGCACTGTGTCCCTAAGTGACAAGGATGGGCTATGAGCATAGGACTGCAGAGATACAGAAGCGGCTTTATTTAAATGTATGTTTGCCCTGGCAGCCACTCGGAAACCTACCTGCACATAATCCACACTCCGTCCCAGCGCTCTGAAGGCCGTGTACATGACCTCTCTTTTTCCACCCCATTTCTGCATGATGCAAATACTTTTGTTGGACAGGACCAACTGGGTGACATGTTGCGAGCTTTCTTTATGCGACTCTTCTGTCTCGCCGGGGCCCTTCTCGTGGAAGTTGTTCTTCCAGATGTAAGTGGCCGACTTGTCCCTGCCCATGACCTCGCTGAAGATGTCCATCATGTAAAGGTCATCTTCCGAGTTCCCGTCTATGACCATGACAACTTTAATCCCGGGGTAGGTGAGCCTTTTCACAGATTGCAAGCATTTCCGTAAGTAGTCTGGATCTTCCTGATAGGCAGCGATGCAAAGGGCGACCGTTTTGTTCAGTTTAATGGGGGTTTCCAGGGATTTTTTCATTTTTCGGTGCTCCAAAAAGGCGAACAGGCTTTGGATGATGAGGTGTGATGCTAAAAAGGCACCGTACAGTCCAAAAGAGAAATAGTAATTATCTGTTTGGATAAACTGGTAGCCAACAATGTAAGCAGCTGTGATTCCGAGGAGGAGAGAGACTCCAAAAAGTGTGGTTCCAATTATTCTCAGGATGCATAGAAACCTCTCACAATGCATCTGAAATGCAATCAAATAAAACACTTGGTTAACGACTCGCATCCCACACTTGTTACATACATGGTGGTATCATGGGGACAGCACTAGACGCATTCAAGGCCACTATGGATAGGTAGGTAGGTGTAGGACCTAACTTCCCTAGCAAGCAAGGCAGTCTTCCTTCCGACCCCATGTGGTCTCCTTACTGCCAATACTGGCCAGGAAAAACTCCACACAAGATTTTGCTAGGTTGCCCCACGTGTCATCTAATCTCATCCCCGGGGCAAACCCCTCCGCTGGCCCTCTCATGCAGCAGGTGATGCTGGAGATGAGGCTCCCTGGATTCTGGTACCAGCTCTTCCCTCAGGGAGCTGTGCACGCACCCTCAGAGGTTACCGTCTGGGCCTCAGCTGTTACAATCTGTTCAACGAGGGAGTTTAGACTCAACCGTGTCCAAAATCTCCGTTGGCATTAAAAACGCTTTATGCCTAGGTATCCTCCCTACGTAGTCATCTATCGAAAAGCCCCTGTCATTCTGAATGGCATTATTCTCTTCACAGGGGCCTCTCCTCCGTCCACCATCACTAACACCGCAGATCAGGAACCTTACTGGAATGCAGTAAGTGCAATATAAAGGTTTGTACAGGTAAGGCGGAAAGAAGAAATAGCATCATGCTTCATTTCAGCATATACTGAGCTATAATGAGGGGTCTGATCAGGGTAAACGTAGGGTTCCCAGCTTCAAGCATTCACACCAACTTCAGGGGTTTTGTCACATTTACATGTAATGAACACTCAGTCTTTTTCTTTCAATTTATTTTAAATGGACACTTAGGCTAAGCAATTACTCTGCAAAGCCTCCTGCTGGACACGCTACCTCCATTTTCCCACTCCACACTCAGACTGAAAAGTCAGTGTCCACGGAGCACCCGGTATTTTCTTTGGCTGCTGCTAGCCGTGTGTGGCCATCAGGTTGATGAGCACCAAGAGGCACCATTCACACTCTAGTCTCCGTGGTCATGCATCGAGGGGCTCCTGACTGAATCTGAATCATTCTTTCGGGAAGCTTTAGCGTGGCTGCTCACCCATTGCTTCCTTTTCCGCAGCAGACTGTGTGATGGGGCCATGGTGTCCCGCCTCGGGAGGTCAGAGACGGGCCACTCTCAAGAGGGACTTTTAAAAGGGGCCTCCTGCAATCTCCTTTCCTTCCACAGCCTCGATGTGCCTACCTACAGGGTCCTAGGGGATTGCAGAGCCCCAAAGGAGAGGCAGCTTAGTCCAACAGAAGGAGCCAGCCACCAGTCAGCAACACCTGCCTTGGACTCTTAGGACATCCAGAAATCATTTGAGTTTTTGTTTTTGTTTATGCATCATACATCTTGGGTGTAGTGTACCCCAAAAATATAACCTAGGTCATGCAACGGAGCCTAGAGACCAGGAATCGAGCTGTGGACATTACTTCCCTTTGTGAAATAGGAGACGACAGTACTTGCGAACGACCCTGCCCAGGCCTGACTGAGGACCCAAATCAGTATTTGTGGAAGTTCTCTAAAACCAGAAAGGCGAGGCAGTTTAAAGAGCCAGCCAACAAGGAAGCTAAAAAATAAAATAAACAACAAATGTGTGTTCCACCTCTAGCGCTTGTACCGGACACCCCAATACGGAACACGTGAGCCTGACACAGGTACGTCACAACCCAGAGGGAGAGGAACGTGGGGTGCCGGGGGGGCCGCGGGGGGCGAGGAAGTGAGTGCAGCGGGCAGGGTGCCCTGGGCAGTGCCCAGCGGTGCTGGGGCCCTGGACTCGGAACCGGCCTAGGTCCGAGACCTGCGTCGCTCTCACAAGAGAGAGAATGTCAAGGGGACCGAAGCCCTGTCTCCAGGGAGGAGCTGAGGCGCGCGTCTCGCTTGTCTTTAAAGGCCCCACAGCCGGCGAAGACCCGCCCGCCTGCGCCCCTTTTTCCATTATTCACAGTTTCCTTGCTTTTATCAGCACGTGGACAGAGTTCGCATCGCATCTGCTGGCCACAGCCAAAGTGGGAACACCCTCTTACATCATAGCCGTCTACTCAGTGTCCTTGGGAAGCCCGGGAAAGCCTGCTAGTGACCTGCAGGGGACGTGGCTAGGATCGAACCTTTACAGTTCTGCGAGGTACCACGTGGTCGCCTAGTGGGGCCCACACGGCCGTCAGGGCAAACGGCACATTTCAGAGCCAGCTTTCCTGCGGGGGTACACTGATCTCAGGGAGTGACACACAGGATGTGTTTCTGTATCATTTCCCCCGGGTGATTTCATAGATATGGGCACCATATGTGTGAGCCTTTCCGAGACAATCCCCAATTCAAATACTCTGTTTCATAAGCAGAACTCTCCTTGTCAGACATATGGCTTTATTGTTAAATTAGAAAATCTGGTTAGTCTCATGCTAGAGCATGAGAGCTTACTGCTAGATAGAAAGATTATTTGGAAATCGAAGCGCCATACTTGAAGTATCAAACTTGGAACTTCTTTTTTTCTTTTTGGAAGAGGAGACTTTCCCGTCTTCGTTGATTTTTAAGTTGCTATTGGACTTAGTAACAATTATTCACTAAGTACTGTTCTTCAGGCTTCTATGCCAAACCTGGTGCTAGAGAATGGCTTGGTGTACTGCAACCTAAGTTTCCCAGAGCCAGGAAATGTTGATCGTTTTTTCTCTTATGGGTCTGCCCTCTCATCACTCCCCCTCACTCTCCCTGGACCCTGCTTGATTTTCTAACTCGCACTACGAACTCTCTATAGCTATACAGACTCGTGCATGTCAATCAACTGTGTATTCCTGTACAAAAACAAACAAATTAAAAACAACAGATCTGGCACTCAGGTACTCAGTAATACCTTCTGAATAAAGTAGTACATCCACTGGGCGCAGGCAGGCAGTGCGCGTGGACAGAGCACAGGTCCCTCCCCTATTTTTGCTGAGTGAATATATGCACGCCATTAAGAGTACCCCTCATCCAGCAAGATTAAAAAAAACAGTTACATAATTTCTTGCTCAGCATCTAAAGATAATGGTTGTGGGGAGGTAGGGAGGTGGGGAGGGGGGCGGGGGGCGCTGGGTACCAGGTTGGTTCTAGAAGACCTTTGGAAAATAGTTAGAAATGACAAATTGAAGAAAACAAAATAACATGAAAAGATACCTGCACCCCCATGTCCATTACGTCATTTGCAATAGCCAAGATGTAGAAACCACCTAGTGTCCATCGACAGACAAGTGGATAGATTGGGTGGGGGGGTGTGTACATACATACTGTAGACCCTCAGGTAACCGGCCCCCATGGGGACTGGTAGATGCTGGATACATGTAAGTAGACTCTCTATTAACTGGAACTCAAGCAACCGGTTGCTTGAGAATGCCGGCTGCCTGAGTTCTGGTTTACAGAGAGTCTACTGTATATGCACATATGTATACATATATGAAACGGAGTATTATTCGGCCATAAAGAGAATGAAATCCTGCTATTTGTGATAGCATGAAGGGGTATTATTCCGAGTGAAATGGGTCAGACCCAGAAGGATGGGTCCTGTGTGATCTCTTCTATATGGAATCAAATAAATAAATAAACAAATCAATGATACCAAGCTCACAGATACAGAGAACAGACTGATAGTTGACAGAGGTGGGAGGGTTGGGATGGGCGAAATGAACTGTTGTCGCTTTTAGCTTAAATAAATTGAATTCTTAAAATATCACTATGATATAATTAGGAAATGTCTTTTGCCTCAATATTCTGAATTAGTAATAATCAAAATTGATTGAATGCTTTCTACATTACCAGGCACCTTGTACTCAGCACTTTAATACATTTCATCTTCACAGCAAACCTAGAAGGTACCATCTTCCCTATATTTTACAGGTTAAGAAACTAAGGCTCAGAGAAAAATACACAACCTATTAATGGTGGAGCTGATATTCATACCAAGGATTACTTGACTGTGGAGTCTA
Organism: Lyroderma lyra; assembly: GCA_004026885.1. Lineage (NCBI taxonomy): Eukaryota > Metazoa > Chordata > Mammalia > Chiroptera > Megadermatidae > Lyroderma > Lyroderma lyra. Next base: position 119,599 of record PVJL010002237.1, on the reverse strand, counting down.
TGATCTTGACCACTACACCTTATTATGTCTTTTAATAAAAATATGCTTATAACTGTGGGAGATGACACCAGTTTGCTGTGCTAGACATTAGTGATTTCCTGTCTAGACTTAAGTTTGCTTTGTCAGGTACCAGTTACACAGAAACCTGAATTATCTTTTAGATATTTTTTCCATTGTCCAAAGTCCCATATAATAGAAACCTAAAGAGAATTAAATCTTAACTTGTTGAATCCTTTCTTAGGATGAAGAATGAGATGAGCTTAATAACTCTCCCTTGCGGTAAGTGTAAATATCTAGCAGACTTTGGTTTCTTGTTTTCCAATTTAGAAATCGCTTGATTCTGTTAGAAAACGATGACCACAGTCCGCATGGAGGTGGGACATTCTTAGGGTGGCTAATAAGCCTTTGTAGTATAACTAAATGAACCTTTATAAGTAATGATATACCCTCAGACATAAATTTTCCCAAGTATTAATATTTTTCAAAACAGACATTTCTCATTTCTCCTTCACTATCTTCTCAGAACATCAGGACTTTTATCATTTGCATTTTATCATTTTTGGTAAGTTTTTTTTTTTTAATATTTCAGCATGATCCATCAAGATACCCTGCTACTAAGCAGTTGTTTTGTATATAGGTATAGGCAGCAAATTAATTAACTAGTCACAATTTTTTTTAACAGAAAAGCAAAGTATTAAGTAAAACTATACTCTTTACTATTTTATGCTCAATTTTAAGTTGTAGGTAAAATTTAGAAAAAAATTCTCACTTCACTTAGAAACCTCTACCTTTGGGGCAACTGCTAAGTGGTCCATAAGCATCAAGGTTGAATGCAGGTATGCAAGGCAGAGATGATTCATATAGTATAAGTCAGAGACTAAACTCTAAATAAAGTATGTTTGATTTCTTACTTATAACAGATCAAGAAAACCAATGATGTTACACAGGACTCCTTTTAAAGTAAATCCGACACAGATCAGAGTACAGATCTTAAAAGTCCAGAAATCAGAATGCCCAGTTACGATAACACAAAGATGCAGCTAAGCTTGACCTATGGAAAGAGCGTAGTCTGGTTTCCATGCTACAGGCTTTGAAGCTGGCCTTTGCCTCTCCAGTCTCACTGCAGTTATTCCAGAAGAGACCCAGAGCCAAGCTTACAAGGTTAGGCAGTAAGCCTCAAAGGCCTCGTCATCCTCGCTCTATCTGGATCCAAAGCTTTAGGTTTCAGAGTTCTCTTCATGTGCACCATCAATATGGATCAATGAGTCCCAGGATGCCAATTCTCCCAACTGCCCTATTGGTTCTTGAACTTCAATACCTGAACTTCATCCTCGAGGGCAGTGTGGCAAAGGGGAAATTCCACCAAGACTTGACATGGAATCTTGGTTCTATATTTTCCTGCACTGGCTCTGGGGCACTATCTCTATAGGTCCAAACCGATGCAGCCGTAAGTACCCCGCAAATGCCCAGTCTATCCATGAAATCTTTCCTGATCCCTCTCAATCAAATGTGATTTCTCCTCTATTCGAGATGCCCTAAACCTGACTCATCCCACTGCATCATGTCCAGTTTTCAAAGGCATTCTAATATTCACTATTTCTCAGATTAAATTCCATCCACACACCTTCCTGACACTGTGACTTTAAGTTGCCTCATCTTTCTGGGCAAGGTTCCTTCATTTCTAACATTTTCTTTCCCAGGGCAGGGGTGATATGAAGCTGTTAAATGTAATGTATGGAAAGCATCTTAACTAACTCTGTTTCTAAATGTATCAGACATGTGATAAACAGTACCTACGATCTCACTCTTCTTATGGGCAAGATCACATTTTGCCTTCAACTATGGTTATCTGAACACTTGCATACACTTCTTGTGGGATGAATTCCATTAAAATGTGGACTGCATCTTACTCAATCTGCAGGACAGCTGTATGCCTTTAATAGGCATTCATTCATAAATATTTCTTCTTTAAATAATAAAATATTTAACAGTATGACCTCATGATATTTATTGTGACTCATATTAGTAACACTTTTCTAGACTGTGGGCAAGGAGTCTATATTATGTCCACACAGATGCTCCAAATAGACTTGAATAACTTAAGGTATATGCAATAGGATGTTACTTACTCTCTGCAGACTGCTGCTAGAAAGGAAAGGATTAAAACCAAGTTGGGGTGTTGGAAGTGATTTCTCTTCAGGGAGCTGTCCCCACATTCAGCTGTCATGCCAGCTGCCAATGGCTCTGTCCTTGCAGCCTCTTAATGGAGCACAGCCTGGGTGTGCATGAATCAAAAAAGAGATCCCGGAAAGGGTCTGTGGGGTTTATGCTCTCTTCTCCAATTTCATTAACTCCTTGCTCCCACATGTAAAAGTCAGGAAGCTAGTAATGTAACTACTTGTTCTTTAGATTCAAAATGTAACGGTGCAATATAACTTTTCCACATTCATCCACAGGCAAGGGCTTTCGCCACAGTGCCAAATAATAGAAAATAATGAAGCAGTGCAACGTGTGTGTTTAAAAAATTCAAGAAATGAATGTTTTACAAAAGAAATCTTAACTGGCAAAGGAACCACGTGTGAGAAAGTATTCATGAAATTCGATATTGTGGGATTATTCTATAAATTTAACAAATATCATTACCCAATCTGCCTTACTTTCTAGTATCAGTTGCTTATTTATTTGTTGCACAATTCTTGGTTTCCAGGAAGAGAGCCGGGTAACTATCATCTTTGCTTTGTGGCGAGTAATATTCAAACTGGGCACCACTCACCAATTTAAGACCTCGAATTTTTATAAACTGCATTAACTCTCTCTGGTAAAGTCAGGGTTCAGTCTAGGTACAATACAAGCAACTTAGGGAACACGTATTTGTCAATATGTCTACATTACATTATTCTATTCACCCAACTCAGGTAATACATAAATTAAAAAAAAAGAGTGATGATATCCTAATTACAATGCTATCGTCCAAAAATGTCTATTTAGAATTCTGAATTATCAGTTCCCAAACTGCAAACACATACACAATAGACTAGACTAGGCACTTAAAAGAGTTAGAACTTTTCTTAAAATTGTAAAATAGCCAAAACATTAAGAAAACTTTTGATGCATTACAATGGTTGTATGAGTAATCTCATGTGGCCTCTAGGAAAATGCAGTGAAAAACTAATATAATCAATGTGTCAACTTGCACACATTGGAATGAAAAAGTTTAGAATTTAAGAGTCTGTTTCAACCCTATTCTGTAAAATTTAAACTTGTATCTACAAATAGTTGATAGGCATATATATTTGTTCTAGCCAATTCTATATAAATGCATTTTAAACTTTTCATTGGCATGTTTGAATGGGTTGACCTTTCAATTTTTTGTTAAAATGACCTTTTTAAAATTTCATAATCGCTTTTAACACCTCCAAAGGCACATTATCATATGCCTTGGCCGTAATGAGTAATCTGCGGGCGAGGGGGTGGGGGGTACCGTGAATTCTACAAGGGGCCGTTACGTTCTCCCTCTTATGAGCCGCGTTACTTCTGCAAAGCCCAACTGTGAACTTCCTTCGCTCCTGACGCGGAGCTGAAACTCTATATATACTCAGGCCTCGAGTTCGGGGAAGCCCTTCATGGCCAATCAGCGCCTCCCGAGCTATTGCGTCACACCTCCCCCCTGAGCGTGACGTCAAAGGCAATCCCAGGGCAGCCACGTGGGTTGGAGGAGTGTAGCTTTTCTGGGCAGCTGTTTAGGAGACACCCGCTGCAACGGTCCCAGAGGCTGGGGAGCCGGCAGGGAGGGGCCGGCGGGGCTCCTACAGGCACCTCCTGGGAGCGGCTCCAGCCACTCGCGCGTCCCGGAAAGTCCCAGTGCCGAGCGGTTTGGGGGATGGCGCGAAGGCGCCGGGGGAAGCGGCACCTAGGGCTGTGTAACAGGAGCCGGGGCTGGTACAGCCGCCTCCCCAGGCACCGCCTCTCTGCGCCCAGCTCCTCTTTCCAGCCTTAATTATCCTTTCAGTGCGTTTCCTTGGCCGGAGGAAAAAGCCTCCGTCGTCGGCCCTTCTCGCCCGCACACAGACCCTCCTTTCAGACCCGCCCTCCGCTTCACAGGGACCGATTTCGGGGCCCTGGCTCGAGCTGGGCGGGAACCTGCGTGACGAATTCCGCCCAAGGTGTTGAGTATCCACCCCGGCCCAGCCTCTGGCTCGCCTCCCACCGTCCCTCCTGGCTCCCGCGGACCCCCGCCCCCAACCACGGCCTGGGCGCCCCCAAACCCCCCGCGCGGCTGTGCCCGACGCTGCAGCTGCGGAGGGAAGCGCCAGCCCGCTGGGTGCCACGTCGGACCTGCTTGGCTCCCGGGAGTTCGCAGCTGCCCGCGCGCCGCGCGCGGTCCCCGTGCGCGCCCTGCGCCCCGGCGGCCGGCGGGCGGGCCCAGCGCGGAGACACGGGATGCACGCCCTCCTCCTGCGGGGGTCTGCGACAGCCACCGCGGGCACCAGGGACCCCAGGCCCGAGTAAGGCTTCCGGAGCCGGGCTGAGCCCGGACAGACCCTGCCTGACATTTTAATGGGGTGCAGGGAGTGCAAAGGAGGGAAGGCCGAGGGAAGGGGGGAGTGGCCGAGCCAGGCCGGTGGCTGAGAGGAGGTGGCGGAGGACCCTCCTTCTCTGGGGTCCCCGCTCTCCGAGGCTGGGAGCCCGCATCGCGTTAACCCTTTGCATTACAAGTAAGAGGAAGCGGCGCAGGGTCGTCCCAGGGTTTTTCTCCCCCAGCGAGAGTGTGGGGGGTAAAGAAGAGACGGGGTGGGAGGGGGAGGAGGCGGCTGCGCGCAGTACCTTCCCCTGCACAGTCCAAATTCGCGTTTCCGACCTCCGGAGCGCCTCTGCGGCCCGGAATGGAAAGGTCCACCCCGGGACGGGCAGTGTTTTCCGGGCAGGGGCGCTACCTGTGCTGGCCGCACGGCCGCGGGTGTCTGCAGAGCGCCGCAGGGATGGGAAACGCAGGCTGCTCGGCCTGACAGTGACCGGCAACACCCCGATGTCTCGTCTGTTGGAAGTTTCCAGATCTCCAACTTTTCTGCCGAAAACTAACTTTGAAAAATTTTAGCACGTCTGTCCATCATTTGTTTCCCCCTCTCTCCCTGGCCTATTCGGGGACCCTCGTCCTCCACATCGCGCCGGTGCAACGTACCTTGTTCAGCTCTCGGTCATAAAGTTGTCCTCAGCCTGTCTCTGTGTGGTCCCGCAGGGCCGGTGGCGGGCAGTTTCCAAAATTGAGGTAATAAGAGATCAGATGAATTTGAGACGACCGGCCAGAAAAAATAAAAAATTTAAAAACAACATTTAAAGAGGATGGGGGAGTCTGAAAGGTTTGCTTCTCTCCCACTTGAAGAGTCACCTCTATGCTCTTTGATATGGCCGTTGCACCTCAGACTTCTAATTCTTAAAAAGAAAAATTGGTGCTTTAAAAATAAATTAACTGTCTTGATTTTTACTATTTATTTCTGTATTCTTGCTCCTGTCCCTCTCCCCTGATATCGGAAAGTCTCTCCTCTTTTTCGTATCAAAAAAAAAAAAAAAATCTCAGTGAAGACTCAGGAGAACCCAGGAAGCGCAGGATCGGGAGAAAGTCTCTGGCTGGGGCTGGTTCGAGTCCCCGGTTCAGTGGGCTGCTGGGAGCCAGGACTGGGTAATTCTTTCCAGACGTCTTGACTTCTCCTTCCTCGCAGTTGTTGCCTTGCTGCCTCCTCCAACTTAAGGGGGTCTTAACTAGTGAGCTGGTGGGTGTTTTAATAGGGCGGAGGAGGGAGTGGGGGGTGAGGGGGGTGGAGAAGGGAGGTGCGGACTGGGGAACCCGGAGGGGAGGGAACTGGGAGCGCGGGCGGGCGGGAGGCGGGGAGGAGGAGAGGGAGCGAGAGAAATTGGCCATTCAAAGCCCTCCCTGAGCTCGAGGCCGGTTCTGAACTCCAATGAATTCAATTAACTCGATTGCAAACGTGTGCAGAGCGAGGCAGTGCGCGCAAGCTGCCCACCACCTGAGCCCCTCCTCTCCGCGGCGGCGGAGCCGGGAGGCCCTGCCTTGCAGGCATCCTGAACTCCGGGCCGAGTTGCAAGGATTCCCTCGTCGCAATCAACGCCCCGTGGTGTTTTAAGTAATTTTCTGGAAGGCCAAAGGGTGCCCTTACGCTTAATAACCACCCGGGGGTGAGCTGGGAGGTGTGTGGGTGTCTCGGTGTTTGTGTGTGCGCTGGGAGCCCCCCAAAAGCCGGCCGCAGCTCTAAAACGTCGGCGACTGGTCCTTCCACCACTTGTTAACCCTTTCTTCTCTGCTACTCAGGAGTTCCTGAGCTGATGTCATGTGTCCAAGTTCCCCTTAACGTACGTTTCCGCCTTGGGTGGGCCAAAAAAGTAAAACATAAATAAAATAAAAATACATGTATTTTTTTCTTAGCTGGTCCCCTAACGTAAAAATATGCACACAGTGCGCATTATAAATAAAATACTATAAAATAAAATACATTGTCTGGAGGATTCTAAAATAGCGCGCTTAAAAAAGTCATTTCTAAGGGACTGACTTAAATGGCTTTGGCTTCTTGCGAGCCTTCTAAAAAGACGAGTAAAAATACTTATTTTTGCTACTTGACGGGCTTTTCTCATCTTTCTTCCATTGCCCCAAAGCTGAAAATAGTTCGTTTTCTCGGTTACTACCCCCCCACCCCCACCGCCACCCACCCACACACACACACACACACACACACACACACACACGCCCCTTTATTTCTCTTTGGTCCTCGTCCACGAGCCTCCTGATGACTTACAATGGACAGTAGGTGGCACTGTTTAGGAAAAAATGAGAGTAAGTTTACGAATAACCGATTTGGTCTGGCGATTCCGCTGAAATTATTATAGGGTAAAAGAAAATTGTTTTCCTTTTCCTTCCTTTCTTTTTTAAATTTTGCTTTCCAAGGTTTCTCTAAGGTATGGACTTCTTTCGAACTCTATTAGGCCTTGAAAACTGGTTTCTTGCTCCTTAACACATGTCTTGCACAATAATAAGTCAAAACAGAGAAGTTGAGGCTCCTGGGAGCCACGCTTCTCAATACGCTGCTCTGGAGTGGTGTTAGGCGGGTGTGATCAGAGGTCAAGTAGTTTATTGCAATAGCAGGTAGCCAGCCAACGCGGTCCCCAGGGGCCAACCCAAGCACTACGCGCTGCGCTGCGTTTCGGCCCCTCCACTCCCAGCCCACCCCCAGCTGGGCGGTTACCTCTCCGGCAATCATTACTTGGCCTGAGGACTTCACCCCGCTCCGAGGAGGAGTCCCACTTACTAAGGATCCCCCTACACACATTCAAGGCTTCAGCCTTTGTTTGAACCGGCCCTAGGGGGTTCACCTCTTGGGATTAAATTTCAGAGCACAATTCCACCCCACTGAATCAGACTCCTGCTTCTTGATTTTTAGTTTTATGTGAATTTTTAAATGCTAAGTTATAATTTATATTATCTATAGATAACTAAATAAATAAAAATATATTCTCTAACTTGCATACTCTTACATATCATGTGTATTGAACTGATGCAGGCATACGGTAGAAATTGTGGGTGTCAAGTGCCCAGCTGTGGGACCCCATGGGGACCCTTAACTTCAGCTCTAAACTTCCATGAATATTATCTGTAATGCAGGATGGAGGATTATTACTTGCTTGCATTTCACTGTTCCTGTGTTAATAGTTCAAGCAATGAGAACATTTAGTAAAAACTGATTTTCCTTATTAAACCAAAAACCCATTTGTTGTTTGTCCCCTTGTACTTATAATTCATGGCCCATAAAGCCAAAGTATCAGGTTCCCTGACTGGATGAATATAAAAGCTAAGTGCACATTGTGCATTTCTATCAGTGCCCCCCCCAGCCCCCCAAAAGAGAATATAAGGAAGAGACTAGCACAATTTAAAGCCAGAGGTGAAAGTTCTTTGAAGGCAGAAAATCGTATCTATCACACTTTCTGAGGGAGGCCTGACACTCGAATTGCACCTTTGATGTGAGACTGTGTGATGCGGATTTGCGTGTGTGAGCCTGGAAGTGTATTTCACCTCTCTAGACCTTTCTGTCCTAGTTGATGAGTGAGGAAATACGTGCTTTCCAGAGTTGTTGTGATGATAGAATGAGTTACATTATGTGAAGAGATTAGTTAGTGCCTAAGCTCTGTGCTTGGGTAGAGCTTCCTAATGTAGGGTTCCTTCTGGGTATTTCAAAAACTTGCTGCCTTTCTCCTGGCTTTTATTCTTTGAAGTTACTCCCCAGAAGCACTAACTAAAACTTCATCCTGTGCTCTCTGATTTGACCTCACCGACTCTTATAGGTTGAATGATTCCGTGTGCCCATAGATACACCCTAAACCTTCACACTTCAACCTATAAGAGTCGGTGAGGTCAAATCAGAGAGCACAGGATGAAGCTTTAGTTAGTGCTTCTGGGGGCTGGGGGGCTGGGGGGGGCACTGATAGAAATGCACAATGTGCACTTAGCTTTTATATTCATCCAGTCAGGTTCAGTCCCAGGGCTGAACCATGGCAACTAGCCATCTAGTACCGATTCATAAGCAATGGATTAGGAGACGTGAGATCCACCTTCCCCAAGGAGCTGTGGCCCCAACTGACTGAATAACATTTGATAATTAAATTATAACTCCTATTTTAAACAAATGAGTTGTTTGGATCAGATGACACTTCAGGTTTTGACATCCTTAGACATACCTTACCCAACCTATAGCAATTATGTTTTTGATCATACAAGACAACAGAGCAAAAAGCTTCCGAGGTAGGAATCTTCCTTGAGTCGGTGTGAGCTAGCAGTATGCTGTTGCTGATGCCCACTGAAGAGGACGCAAGTTTTGCTCCCCTGAACCTGCCTTTTGGGAGACTGATTTTTAAGCTGGTTAAAACAAACAAAAGACTCCAAAAGAACCTGTGATTGTCCCCTCTCTGCTGCCTCAGAGATTCGGATGGAAAGGCCTGTTTCAGGAAGGAAATCTTAGGATGTCCACCTCAGCCTTCCTGAATTGAGTGTGGTGGATGGGAGGGCTCCAGGCAGGGGCCTGGTAGCTATGAAGAGATCACCCCCTGTCCCCCCTCCCCCCAAGCAAGAATGTGCCTGCCAGTTAAGTTCCACTCTTCCTCAGCTACCTGTAAATTGCCTATTTCCTTTGCAATCCCATCACCACTCCTCCTTGCTCCTTAGTGCCAAAAGATTGCACACACATTTTATGAGATGCTATCTGTGTTACATAAATACTGATGGCAACCACTTTGAGCACCTCTTGTAATTGCAGAAGTCAAATGTGACTTGTATTCATCTTTTGTTATTGGTATATATTGAGTATTACAATTTTAATAGTTTATTTCTCTCTCTCAAAATGTGTACACCTTTTTTTGGCACCCTCTATATACCTGTATACCTGATTTTACCTCACTGCCTTTAGAATTTTCATGTGAATTCCCCATGCACACATATTAAAATTGTATTTCCTCCTGTTAATCTGTCTCTATTAATTTGATATTAGCCCAGCTAGAATAACTTAGAAGGTAAGAGGAAAAGGATTTTTTTTTTAGCCCAGACACCACCCTCCTGTAACACAAAATATGTAACACATATATATGAGAGGCAAAGTACACAGAACAAGAATTTAGTACCTTCATAATTCTCTGTATAGTGTTTCTCACACTTTTTGATGTAAGGGACCTCAATTCACTCTTAAAAAGTATTAAAGACTTCAAAAAACTTGTTACTAAGAGATATAACTATCAATATTTACCGTATTAAAAATAAAAGCTGAAACTTTTAAAATACTTATTAATTCACTTAAAATAATAAATGCAATGACTTGTCAACTTCAGAACCTATTTTTGTAAAATGTGGCATTGTTTTTTAATTTTGCAAATCTCTATTATCTGGCTTAATAGAAACCTGCTGATGTTTGTATCTGCTTCGTTCATTTGTTGTTTTGGTTGAAATACTAGGGCTGCCTGGGGGAAAAGATCCAGCCATAAATGCCTCTATTTTTCATATTACATGGCTGGATACTTTCCGGACAGCCCTTGTATATTATATATATAGAAAATCTGGCCTCGAACATGTAACTGGGAAGTGAAGAAGTATTTGAATAGTTATTTTAGATATTCTTCTTGGACAGGACATCAAAACTGAACAAATAGTAGCTTTTTCAAAGGTAAGTTGCAATGTTGAAGCTAAAACAACAGGAATGAACTTTTTGTACTCTGCTACATTAAAACCTGTTGGTCTGTCTTACACGTTAAATGCGTCTTTTACAGTCTTTCATGAATTTGTAATATCATGTACTGATTATTTGGAAAACATCAGTTCACTGAATTATGCAGAGATTTACAAATGTTAATAGTTCATCATATTAAAAAAATCACAATCATTAAAATCACCACCAGGCTCAGCCAACAAATTTTTCAAATATCGGAAAGCTGTCAGGGCGGCAAAGAAAGTTTTCCAAAATTCTAACTTTCTCTTGAAAGCTCGGATATTATCACTAGTAACCCACACTGTCAGCTGTTTTTGAACTGACAAGTTCATTTATTTTTCGAGTCTGAACCGCGGGACGCGTCTGTGGGCGGTTCCTTCACGTAAACGTGGCGTCCTGGGGCGCAGGCGCCGCTCCAGCCCGGGGAAGCTTCCGGCCGGACGACCCGGGCAGCTCGGTGCAGACCGCGGGCCGTGGGCTTCCCGCGCCTCCCCACGGCCTGGTAGACAGACATAGACTCTCAAAAATGAAGTTCATTGAAAATAAATAAATAAATAAAAATAGACATCTCCTCCTGGGTGGACATTTAATGAAATTCATATGTTTGACTTGTTTGTCAAGAACTTCATTAAATGAAATTTGCTTTTTATTTCCCAGTGAGTGCACGGGGGTGAAGAATACAGAGACTGAATTTCGTGCCCAGGTAGCAGCACCCACAATTACGTTTCCACCGTCAGTGTAAATATCAACAAAGTAAAACGTGCACATAAATTTTTGGTATTGTTATAAAAATAGTGTTTACTCTGAAAGGGTCTTGGGGTCCCCAAGGATCTGCCTACACACCACGCTTTGGGTAAGCATACCAAAGAGAGCAGTACCCAGAGCTGGGTGTTTTGCTTTAAGAAGCTCACAGACAAACTGCTGCCGACTGAGATCTCAGAGTGCGAAGAGGCGTGTGGACAATAAACCATCACGTGAAGCATGGCTCTCGGAAGTAGAAATGCTTCGATAATACAGAGAAGACTCAAGAGGACCCGACAGAACATTGGAAAGCTGGGAAGGGCTTACAGTGCATGTGAGACTTAACATGTTCGCTCTGACCCTATGAGTACACTAGTGGGGATGAAAACACACCGTATTTCAGCTTCACGAGAGGTAGGATTTTGTGAGAATCCGAGTTATGCAAAGATGGAAGGAGATGGACCTTGACCTGGAAGTTAGTTTTCCAGTTCCCAGTTTGGGTGATGCAAAGGGCTTTCCAGTGCCCCAGAGGGAAGCTCTAGAGTTAATCCAGACAGCATTTTGAAGAGGGCTTAGTTATGCTCATTACTACACTTGAAGATGTGGATAGAGGGAGATATTGAAGCATCTACCAGACACCCAGGAAATTAGAATGAACAGATTGGAAGAGATCAAATGACTTGTTGCTTCATTACTTCAGATAGGATCATTTTATTTCTAATCATAGGTTTTGAACATCTCGCTGTATCAGATAGAGTAGTAGTTTATCTCTCACTGATCATTTCAAAGTGGACTCTGAATATTATTAAAGCTATTGTTTTAAGCATTACCCAAGGGAAAGGAAAGGGACAAAAATCATCACCAGACACTCTTTCAACATCACAGGTGAGAAAACATTAAAATAGTATGATTTAGCCTAAAATCTAAGGAAGCTACTCAAAAGTACCTGAGATTAATAGTTATGATTTGATTGACAATAAAATCCACAAATACAACTACCTGGATGATTTATTTTAAAAGAAAAAGAAAATCCTTTAACATGGAAATTTACTTCAAATCACAGAGCTTTACTTTTACGTGATTCGACTATTTAAATTCTAAGAATTATCTCTGGATGTGTGTGTGTGTTTTTGACTGGAGTAGGGGGCAGTTACTTTACATAGACTAAATGACAGGCCGATCACTTACATTTTTCTGACCCAGAAGAGGACAAAACTAACTATCTTTGATTTAAATGCCAACAGCTTTTGTCAATAAGGGTTTATATTTTACATGACAAATCAATGAAAGCAGAAGGTGCTGCTCAAGGTTCAAGTCTGCAATCTGTTCTTTCATATATGAAGTCTCAATTGCAATGACAAAGGAGAAGATTTTGAATCTCCGTCTTTGTCCACAAGCAATTGCTAATAGCCTTGATTGTGCAAAGAGATGAAGTAACCACCTGGTTTAAATAAACTTCCTTGGAGATGCTGTGATTCCTGAAAAGCTTAACAAACTCTATTTTCTTAAAACCTTATAAAAGATATGCTTAATTTCTAGAAACTAATTTATTTCCTATTAGCAGAAGTAAAGTTTTCAAGGCAGAAGGACCTTTTGTTGATGTTTTCTTTTAAATGATCTTAACAGAGAAGTGGACATACACTAAAAAATTTGCATATGATTTCCGGGGGTTCGGATTGCTTTCCCCAAACTTGTTCATGAACAGATTAAAAATTCCCTTCCCAAGAGAAGCATTGTGCAGTCTGGGGAAATACAAGAAACCCTAAATCTTCCTAATTAATTAGAAACCATACCATATACTTAAAATTTTAAAAAGAAGACAAGGAAAGAGAAAAACTAAGCAAACCCTTTATTTTCTCTAATGACTTACACTGATTTTTTTTTTTAACACATCAATTTGGGGGAGGGGAAATCTCAAACGAAGAGAATCAGGCATTTTGGAGAAACAGACCCAAGGGAAATAGGAACCTGGGAATGTAATATTTTTTGAGAGTCTATAACATGTCCCTTTCCTTGGGCATTGAAACCTGATTTTGTATTTTGGGAGGACAAGAAAATTCAAACTCTTTCAAGCTTTCAGGGTAAGAAGTCTGACTTCAAATGCACACAAATGGCTGAAATCTTTGGGAGGAAAAGCCTAAACCAATTTAGTAAAGTGAGGCTTCTTACCTTCATCCCAGAGAGGCTTAACTGGAAGTCCCAATTAGCAGAATTACCATTTCAATGGCACCTAACGGCTGGTACTGCCACTCTCAGTCCTAAAAATGCCATTCGGAGGTGTGACTTCAAGCGTTTCATTAGTCACATCCTGCCTACCTGGATGGCTGAGTACCTTGGGGATAAGAGCAACCCATTGTGATGCTATTCAAAGGAATTACATTTTTCTGAATTATAGGACACGTCCTCTCCCATAGCATTTTCTTGCTAGTACTTTATAAAGTTTCAGAGCTCAACCCAGATGGGAGTGAGCCTTAGAATGTAATTTGCAATAATTCCATTTATATATTGCTTAAGCCAAGAACCAGGACCTATTTTGATTTTGCTTCTGACTCACCTCTGGCAGACAGCACCTGTTGTTTGCACCATATTTGCTGGGCTTCTAATTGATCTATTTGGGAAATAGACTCATTGTTTTGAAATGCCAGGTGGCTCCAAGTATCAAAGGTAAAAAAAAAATTTTTTTTTTTAATTTAAAAAATTGAAACTGTGTTTCTCAAAGTGTGGCTAGAAAGCAGCCTCTGTCTCAGTCACCTGAGTGCTTTTAAAAATAGCTTTTAAGTCCAAACCCCATTATTTTATCAGAATTTGTAATGGTGAGTCGCAGGGAAATGCCTACTTTGAAAACTTCCTCCTGTAACTTGTATGCACTCTGAAGCGTAAGAACTTTTGCTTCAAAGATGTAGAATGTAGATGAATTACTTTCCTGGGCTCTCTAGCCATAGTGCTTTAAAATTAGAATTTTGACCTTAAATCTACTTGGATAACAAAAGAGTAATAATGCCTCTTTTGCAAAATACAATTGTGAATTCCAAAGAATTTCTCTCTTTAACCACAGTATGTCTTAAACATGTTGATTATCTGCTGGCATATTAATCCATTGATTTCTATCACAGGAAAAACAGTATCAAGTATAAAAGGGAAGGATCTAGACTCAAACTACCTATGTTGGGCACCCCTACACTTACTATTAATACGTGTGTGGTCTTGGGCAAATTGCATATTCTCGCAAAGCCTCAGTTTCTTTCTAGTGAACTGAGAATAGCAGTACAATCATCCTGTCAACGTGAGACCTGTAGAGAACTTGAATGAGTTTTTCTGAGTCAAACTGACGACAATTGCCCAGAAGCAAAATCTCAATAGTTTAAGAAAATGCTCCAGAGAATGGCAGTTTTGCTGCTTGTTTTATACATTAGAATCAAAGCAGGAGAGATGTAAGGAGAGTCACATGAAATCCATTAGTGGTAGATTATGGGGGGTAAATCTCTGGGATTGGATAAAAAAATAATATGGAGAGACACGTACGTGTTTTTACATCAGTGGGTACAGGGTAGTTAATAATTAACATTCACAGCACAGAGATGGTATTCGGGGTGTGGGGCGGGGGACAAGATAACAATGAGGGGTTCTGTGGTCTCTTGCTCTGGTGCAGTGGGCTGTGCCCTGAGGGGTCCTGGAAAAGGGTTTACATTCCAAGGGTGTGTTATCATCGATGCAAAAAGATAATAGCTCACTTAAGGTAAAGATAGACCTTTGTCAGGGAAGCTACAGATCAAGGATGAGACTACCCGCCATGAGGCCCTTTTAATTAGGAATTTTTATGTTCAGACCATCCTGTGTGGCTAATTTTGGTCCCTGAGTTTGTTGGGCCCACCATGCAGGCCTTGTCTGACCTTGTCAGATTTAGTATTAATATCTGGCCCCTTTTTCATCCACAATACCTTAGAATCACGCATGGAGTAAATAAAATTATCCGTTTAAAGCTCGGGTAAGGGTACCATAACTGTTAACCATCATTATGGGTGTTGGTGAAAATAACATTCAGTTAAAAGACAAGTGCCTAAGAGCTCACTCCTTGGTTGCAACGGAGATTTTCCATTTCCCCTATTGTGGTAGGCTGCCTGTACTGTATATTTATAAATTGTGCTCATCAGGAATATAGTAAAGAAATAAAATGGAGTCTCTACAGTCAAGCTGCTAAATTACAAGAATCAAGTAACTTGAAGCATGAGAAAACAATTTTATTCTTGTTTTACCTAGCCTGGAAACTTAAACTTTTTAAAAGTTTTCAGTCCTGTGCCCATCCTGGATATACATCAAACCTCCAGAAAGCCCTCTGATTACCTCCTGAAGGACTAAGGAAAGAATGGATGTGCACGTATCCAGGCCACCACCTCACAGCCATTCTCCAGACCAGAGGTCCTGCAGAGGATTAGCGTGTCAGAGAAATCCAGAGACTAAGAATATAGGACTCAATCTTATCGAGAAAGCACGTTTTACGATGAGAACTCTTAGCTTTTCTTCCTTCTTCAGAACGCGCTGCCTATTGCCTAGTTGTATTGCCACTTTGCAGACCCTAAGGCCCTTGAATAAATCTTTATCATTTATTTCTAGCAAAGCCTCCAGATTCTTTGAGTTTGTTCAACACTCAGAATCTAAACAAACCAACCAACAAAAAAGCTGTTCAAGTCTTAAAGGATAAAGCTTTTTTTTTTAATTCCTAAAGAAAATCCATTTAATGTGCTAACTGAGTACCAACAGTATGTACTTC
This sequence comes from Lyroderma lyra, assembly GCA_004026885.1. Taxonomy (NCBI): domain Eukaryota; kingdom Metazoa; phylum Chordata; class Mammalia; order Chiroptera; family Megadermatidae; genus Lyroderma; species Lyroderma lyra. The sequence goes on along the minus strand of PVJL010002237.1, from coordinate 103,837 downwards.
AGAAAGAATTTGCTATATGAGTAGTAACCAAATCTCCCTAAATTATAGAAAGTCCTATGTTGTAGAAGCATTCACAGTTAATTTTAAAATACTTCTTTGAAAGAGTTGAATGTTCTTTTTCTTCCATAATGTATTTACCCAGGGAAACTATGTTAGGTGGGGCATCTGGCTTTCAGTATGCTCTTGCTTTACACCCCTTTTTCTAGCTGAATGCTCTGAGGTGCAGAGAGGACAAGTGACTTGCCCCAGGTCACACACAATGAGTCAGTTTTTCAGAGCAGATTGAATCGAGGATTTTTATGCCAGGGCTTCTGTCAGGCTTCTTTGGTAGGAATGTCCAAAAATAAATGGTTAACTATAAATAAAATTTTACACCTCTGCTTTTAGAATAAAAAGAAGGATACATTTGCTGTTTTTCATGTCTTTATTTAACTTAAATTTCTAACTATAATAGCTCGAATGTGGCTTCCCAACTCTCTTCCAAATAACTGAATTCATGCTGTTTGATGTACTATTATTATATTGGGTTGGAGTATAGCTGAAGCATTTTTCTCTTAGAAATTCTGGCCAATTTAGTCTCCTTTCTGCCACCTTTCCTCATGTTGCGTCACTGTTCATTGCTGCTAAATATTCATTCACAAAATTTTATTGAGCCTCTACTATGGGCCATCTACAGTCTTGCCATGAACATGTACACTACTCAGCGCAAAAATACTATTATAATAAAGGCTCACATGCCATATAGTATGTTAAAAAACAAAAACAAAAACAGACCCGAAAGAACATGGCTTGTGCTAAAAACCCATGATCCTAAACCCAGATTTAAGACATGATCTAATTGAAATTTCAGCCTGTCCTAGAAATGTAATCTTCACCAACCAGTCTGGAATTTTCTGGCCATGCACTAGTAAGGTAATCTGTTATGTGGGCTCTCTCCATCTCCCAAAGAAAGAAGAGGCAACCTGCAAGATAAAAACTTTTCTGTTCTTTCCTGTTTCCCGAAAAGGATGTCCTGGCCCCCAAATAATAATGGCCTCCAAATAACAATAGCCCCCAAACAATAATGCCCCCCAAATAATAATGGCTGTAAATTTGTTTCATTTACAGCCATTGTTTACCCATTTTAGTTTCTCTGATTTGGGACCAGACTGTTCCCATATTACAAGGGCATTGAGAAGGCAAAAGTCTGGCATTTGGGGGTCATTCGTGCAGAAGCAGAGCGGATGTCATCTGCAGGTGGCAGAATCTTTATAAATTGTGTTGCTGCTGCTTTTGCATGAAAGTCAGTGAGACTGGGCTTCCCTGGTGGTCTAGTGCCTAGGCTTCAGCACTCTCACTGCTGTGGCCTGGGTTCGATTCCTGACCAGGGAACCAATTAAAAAAAAATAGTATTACTTTGGTGATGGAAAGAGAACTCACACTGGGTGGTGAACTTGTACAAGTTGACGGTGCACTGCAGAATTGTACACCTGGAGCACGTGTCATTCTTGGTAACCAATGTCACCCCAGTAAGTCTAACAGTTAAAAAAAAGTCAATGAGAGAATTTTAACCCTTTTGCTGTGACATTCGGATATATTTGAATGAATATTTCCATCTGCTGACAGCAGCGTTGGAGTTGAAATTGTTTCAAGGACTTCTCTCTATTTACAAGATTATTTAATATGTTTTCCTGTGGCTTGCACTGTCAACAACAAAGATGTTTTGTATGCCATATTGTGTAACACTTTGTAATAAATTTTTTATGTCATCGATGCCATTAGATTCTTTTTTATTTTATTTTATTTTTTGGGTGGTTCCCTGGCTGGGAATCGAACCCAGGCCATGGCCTTGAGAGCACCAAAGCCTAGCTACTATACCACCAGGGAACCCCCTTAGATTCTGATTTATCTATACTTAAATCTGATTGATGCCACTTAATATGCTTGGTGTATTTTTTGCTCAAATTCAATATAATGGTAAATTTATGACCATATAGCAAAAATTTAAAATAAAAATAATGTCATCTATATACAAATCAGCTCAAAATGTTATTATTAAGTGCATAAAGTAGTCAAAATATCAACTTTTTACTTTTTGTGGCTTTTGGACATATTTTGAAAAACTACTTGAAGTCAGTTAATGCAGTGAAAGGGTTAAATACAAAAGGTTAACCTGCTGGTGAGAAGATTCAGTTTTCTTAAATAATCAAAGACCTGATTAAGATAACAGAAAATGATTAAAACATAAATCTTTGCTTTCTAGGAAGCAAATGTTTTACGATATCAGGAGCACACCAATAGTACAGGAAAACTTTGTCTATTTTTGCTAAAAGAACATTAAATTTTAGCATGCTATTGAGATTAAAACTTACTTTTAAAAACCCTCTAACAAATTTATTTAATCTCATCCCACTTGATCATACATAACATTTCTTTCTCAAGATTTTTTTCTTATAAACTTGCTACAAATTTCGTTTTTTTTAATGATAAAAATTGTTTTTATTGTTAGACTAATTGAGGTGACATTGGTTAGCAAGAATTACATAGGTTCCAGGTGTACAATTGTACAGTGTCTACAAATTTCTTTGTCACTTTTGGTTTGTTTCTTGTTCCCTTAACCATTCAGAAGTAACCAGCACAAAACGACTTTAATTTCTCTTAACAAAACACAACTCCATATCTCATAACTTTTTTAAAGCCAAAACATATCCTATTTTTCTCATATACACAGTGATGTTACTATTATTTTTATAACTTTAACCACTTACATTAGAATTTTTAACCTTTAGAAAGTTTCATTTCTGGTGAAAACTGAGCAGTAAGCAACTGTGAACTGGCTGATACACCAGTATTTTTTAGGTTAATACATTTATAAATACATTCCATACATTTTAGAAATATATGCTTTTTTATAGTACAATCTTTCAGGGAGGCAGGAGATATGTTTACTAATGAACCTAAATATTATTAGTTGTTCGGTAAAAAGAAGTAGAAAAACTAATCCTATATGAAATACTTAATGTTTTACTATTTTATCTCATTGGGAAGTGATCCAGCTATGCAATGACTAGTCATCGTTTAATTTAGCTAGGAAAACTTTAAAATTTCCAATTAGGGAAAAGATTTAGGATACCATTTTAAAGTATACATAAACCGTAATTGTTCCTAAAGAATTTACCTAAAAAACTCATTTTATTCTACTTAAATTTATTTAATTTACTTGCTCCCGCAAATTATGTTGAGATTACTTATGAAAATTTAATTATACTGGGGAAGGGAAGGGGTGGATGAAAAAGGTGATAAGGAATGTAGTCACTAATAAGTTTGCACGGTGACAGGGGATGACTAGAATTAGTGGGGTTGTCACATTGTAAAGTATAAAAATGTTGACTCCCTTCAAGGGCTGCCCAGAAAGTATCCAGCCATGTAATATGAAAAATGGATTTTTTCTGGATAGCCCTTGTATATTGTACACCTAAAATTAATCTAATAATACAATGTTGTATACCAACTGTACCTAAATTAATTAATTAAAATAAATAAAAAGATAATCCTTATAAAAACATTTTGTCTTACATTCCATTTTGTTGACTATTTATATAATGTTCTTTATTGATTTAAAATACTCTTTAAACATAAAATCTTTAAATTTTGTTTAGATGACATTTTATTGTGAGTTTGCATCTAGTTTTCCTGGGTGACATGCTCTGACCTAATCCTTGAGTACATCAATTAATATTTCAGTACTTGGCATTAAACAAATAATTTTTTAAAAATTTCATCATACAGAGTTTTCATGCAGACACATTTTGCAACAGAGATAACATGCACTCATTTAACTAATAAACCCAGCTAGAATAAAAGTATTATAGTTAATGCTTACAACTCCAAAGACATGCCTATTTCACCAAACCAAATTCAAACCAGCTTTCATATCAAATAGTTTTCCAGTTCACATGATCCTGCAAAGCATTTGAATTCGTTTCTATTATATTTTTGAGAATTTTTATATAAGTGGTTGTTGAAGCAAATTAAATAGAACTTTTTACAAATTAACACTATCATCTGGAGGTAGAAAGTACCAACAACATATGTAAACATGCAGAGAAACATAAACAGAGACCTACTAGCCTTCATTTGGAATTATTAGCCGTGAGAGGGGTAGCAAGTTACCCCTCTCGGATGGTTCAGGCTTTGTTTACAAACACAAAGTGCCTTGCAGGCCCATTTTTTCCCTCCTCCCTTCAGAACTCCAATGACACAAATTTTAGATCTTTTGCGATAGTCCCACAAGCTCCTGGAGCTTTGTTCAATTAGTCTTTGTTTTTTTCTGCTTTTCAGATTGTTTAGTATCTATTGTTGTGTTCTTTAGTTCGTGGATTATTTCCTCTGTCCCTCCCTTCTGCTGTTGAAACTTTACATTGAGGGTTTTATTTTGGTGATTGTAGTTTTCAGTTCTAAATTTTGTATTTCCATTTTATTTGTATCTTCTATATATGTTCTGGAACTTTCTATTTCTCTTCTGACACTTCCTTTTTTAAAATTTGTTCATAGGTGCTCCTAATTAAGGCCTTCTCATAATAACTGTTTTAAAATCATTGTCAAATAATTCAACATGTCTACCTTCTTCGGGTTGACATCTACAGATTGTCTTTTTTCACTCCTTTTGAAATTTTCCTGGTTTTGATAGGAGGGATGATTCTCATCTGAAACTTGGACACTTGGGGTGTTATGTGATGAGACTCTGGATTGTATTTAAACCCCATTTTAGTTGTTTTCTCTGACCTCACTCTGGCAGGGGAAAAAGGTGTATCACCTCACTATTGCCAGGTTAGAGTATAAGTCCATGCTCTCCACTTGACCATCATGGACATCGATGAAGTATCTCCTTATTGCTGCATGGTGTAAGACCTTTCGCTCATCCTTAGGCCTCCACTGATACTTCCCTTGCTGGGGGTGGGATCGTGAGTGTGTTAGCATTCTTGATCTGTCACCCCATGACACCGTGGGTTGGGGAAGGGTGTAGCCTCCTTGCTGCTGGGTGGTGGTAAAAGCCCTGTTGACATCACTCCAGCATGGAGCACGGTGCCTCACTACTAGCAGATGGAGTGGAGGTCTAGTGTCCCTACAGCATCTCCGACGCCATCTCCAGGAAGGGAGGTCTCATTACCACCAAGCGCAGTCCTGGTTTCCTGTTCTGCTCTGACAACACCCGCACAGGAGACTATGGGCGTGACAGCACCCTGCCACAACCTGATGAGGGTGGGAGTCTAGGCTGCCCTTCGACATTTGCTCACACATGTAAGGGTGGTATCACAATTTTTTTCTGTGGAGTTTGGCTGGAGTAGTGCAAGTTTTATCTAGAAGTTTTTCATTTTATTGGGCTGTCCTCTTTTACTTCTAGGGCTAAAGAGAGAAGGCTTTGATGGAGACGTTTTAAATTTTTGTCCGAGTTTATTGGCACTTTTGGGTGGCCAGCTTCTTCAGTTCCGTCTGAGATACATGACACAGAAAGATACCCCAGGAAACTTACACTGAGTCATTACTTAGGACCCAGGTTCTCTAGCCCGCCCTCTTTTCTCCACCTCTCAAGGTCCTTATTTACTTGTGCTGCGTATAATTGCCAAGGTTTTAGGTTGTGCTTAATAGGAGGCAGAGGGAAAAGTGGGTCGACTCGTACTCTTCTTAAAGTAGAAGCTGACTCCATTTTTGACAGCTATTATTGTGATTATTTACTTAACTAAACTATACATAAATTAACAAATCATAATATACGTATGGGAGAATTAATGGCTACATAGAGACTAACATTGCTTGAAATAATTGCTATCAAGTTAGGTATGAATGTATAAATGAGAAACTTAAAAATATTGAAGATTTCTGCACTGAGATTATGGTCCAACATTTCTAGCGTTCTCACTCCACTCTAAGGAAACTGAAACGGAATTATAGAAGTTGCATTACTATTATAATAAGGCTTATAAAAGATAGATGGCACCAATTAGTTGATTTATGCCTCTCCCTCCCTAAAATTCCGTTACTGTACTACAGACTGACATATTATGGTGTTTATATGCAAAACTAAACTGTACTATTTATCATTATTTTAATGATCTAATCTAACTTTTAAAATCTTAACTTACAAGGATAAGAGAGATCACATTCTCTATTGCTTGAATTTGATTTCTCACTTTTAAACACATCCCTTTCAATTAACTAAACTGGAATTGTTGTTCCTTAAGAAGTTACAATATTTTTTCCACAACAGGACAGGTCATTATCGACTAAATCTAAATGGCTTTGGCGGGTAACTGAGAAAACTCCACCTGAAAAGCAATTTTAACTTACTGTCAATGCAGTCGTAACTTACCTCTTATAATGTGCGTTTTATGAGATCTAGTCCTTATTTTTCACACACACACACACACACACACACACACACACAAATACACTTCATAAAAAAATAAAAAAAGCTAGCTATATCCTTGCACCTGCAACTTCTGGGTGGCAATACTTGAATTACATTGAAACCCATGTGATGGAGATGTTAATTTCTCTACTGTCTTTGGATAGTGAAACAGATGCTGTCTTAAACTTCAAAGGGATTTGACTACTTTCTGAGTTTCATAACGAACAACAACTTTTCACAGCCTGCTGTAAAAAAAACCTAACAAAACATACAAAGGAAAAAGACCAGTGAGGAATCCATCAGTCTTTTCCTTCTGAAACGTTTTTTAGAGATACAGAGGAAGTCAAACTCAAAACATTTTCTTTCCCAGGAAACGGGACTGCACTGTATTTATTGATTTTCAAATACAACAGCTCATCTTGTGATTTCAAATCATGGTAAGGGATGCAATTGTATCAGGAGAAAATGAGCTGTGGGAGATCATTCTTTTGTTAAAGAGTTTGATACAACCAAAACAAACAAACAAACAAAGCCCAATTGATGAAGAATATTTCCATTTTGGTTCTTCTCTTGACTAGCTTACCTAATTCTGGCTCAACCAGTGGGTCGCGACCCCTTCGAACTGTATCAAAGAGTTGTGGCATTAGGAAGGTAGAGAACCACTGCTCTAGAGTTTAGCTCAGGTAACACTTAACAGTTTGAAGAGAGTGGACAAAGAAAATAATAAATACTTAATAGTTTTGAAGATTCTGATAGAGCAGATATTTTCTGAAGAGCAGAAAGTAGGTTGATTAATGTTTCAACCAAAAAATAATTTTTTTAAATTTCCAATTCTGTTAGAAAACGTTTACATTTCTGTAAATTGATTTATTACAAAAGTGTTTTTTAATCGATTCCTTATTTGATAATGTTGTATCCATAATGATAAGTATCTTCAAGAGAAGCAGAGAAAGGTTCCGATTCTAAGTTTCCCAGACATGGATCAGAACACCAGCTCCACCATTTAATAGCTGTGTCATCTTGAGCAAGTAACAACATTTACAATCTTTGGTTTCTGTTTTTGTTAAACTAATGTTATAATAATGACCTATATGAATCCTTAATCAAAATTCAGGCCCACATGTGTTTTGGAATTTAGAAGAACACCATTTCTTCCAATGTATAAACTTTTATTGGGGAAGTAGTTCAGCATAATCAGATATTCATTAGAACCTTATTTAAGCATTTTTAAATGTACCATGAGGAATACAAAGAGGAATAAAATTATCATTGCTGTGTATGGCTTACTATTCTGCATAACAGATGCAGATGGCTAGAGTGTAGTATTAAATTTCATTACAGAGCCATAATATTCTATGGAAGCTCAAAGGGAGAAAAATAGATTCTGATGAAATGGATAACTCGGGAAAAATTTTTAAAAGGTGATATTGGGACATTTTCAATTTCATTAATTTTTTGTGCACTCCCTTTCTCTTTTTTAGTCCTTTATTTTGTGTGATTTCCTTCTCTTTTATGGAAACTATTATATTATAATACTCTTTAAAATGTCATTGTGGATTCAAACCCTGTATGGATAGCACCTTTATCAGCTGATCTCAGTTTCAGTCAAAAACACCAACCACCACAGTCAGTGGTAATGTTAAAAGGTTAAAAGTGTTTCTTTATTTTTATTCTTTCTAATAATTCTATGTGTTTCTTTAGTGGCCTTTTGCAGACAGCTTTATTGAGGTATACTCTATATTCTGTGACATTGTTCTGTTTTAGGTATAAATTTACTAAATCGACTAAATTTAGTAAATCCAATAAACATCTAATGATTTTTAGTAAATTCACAGAGCTGTACAACTGTCGCCACAATCTAATTATAAAACATTCCCATCACCTTAAAAAGGTAGAATTTACAGTGATAAAATACAATTCAATACAAACACTATCATTATATTAACATCCTCAGTGGATTGGGATGGTATCCTCTTCTAAAAAATATTCAATTTGTCCAGTAAATTATGTAGATGTTTACATTAAATGAAACAAAGCTTATAAATACCCTTTTGTCATTTCAAGCATGATTTTTGCTCCCAAAGGAGTTCAAGTCAAGTCTGAGCTTCTTTGATTTTTGAAATTCAAGGTCAGGTACTGCAGACCTGTAACGCTCACCTACAAGAGCACCTGAGAATTACAGAGAAAAGGTAGTCAGACGATCCCTATTTTGGGAGATAAAAAGGGAAGATCACTGTGTTGACCAGAAGTTCGATCTGCTAGCCACGAGCCCTCGGTGGCCCTCAGGCAGTGCTGTGCGGAAGGGTGGGTGGGCTCCCACAAGCAATCGAGGACGGGAGACGTGTAAGCTCTTGTACTTGGAAAGAGTGTGGACAGGGGACTGTGGGCGGTGGATGGCCGGGGGACCCAGGGAGACGTCACAGGGCTCTCTACACTCCGTGTGGATCTTGTAAAGATACAATTTTTAAGTTCTGGAAGGAAGAGGCATTCAAAATGGAACGGGGTCCATGAGAAAAGGTATTGTGATCACGGCAGGGAGGACGCACTGGGGAGCCAGGAAGGGCATGGTTTGGCTGGGCTGCCCTTTTGTACAAGCCTCAGAGGGTCCTGAGACCCTTGTTCATAGATCTACAGGTTAAATAATATCAAGTTACTTGTACAGTTTTGGTCAATTATTTTATCTCCATGTGATATTTTAATAGTTATTAAATTACAACTATCAATCAGTATGTAAAATGCAGTGAACACTTAACACACAGAGTGTTTCGCAAAGATGGACCCGAATGAAATCGCCTGCTTTGAAAATTGGGTCCCTTATTTTGAAACCCCCTGTATACATTTTACATTTGATCCTCAACAGATCGCTGAAGAAAGTGCTACTCTTATCTCGATTTTACCAGATGAGGAAATAGAGCTGAAAAAGAGTAAGTAATTTGCCTGAAGTCCAAAGGCAAAAAAGTTTACATCTCAAATTTAGACTCGAGAGCCACTATGCCTGACTCCTAATGCATATTGAGTGCCCACTACAGGCCAGGACCTTTGCTCAGCCCTGGAGTTACATACATAACTGAAAGTGACACGGGCCATCCTCTCCAGGACCTCTTGTTTTTCCTCAAAAGATTCCAGCAGATTAATTTTTTTATTATTATTATTTATTTTGTGCGTGGTGGTTCTTTGGCTGGGATTCGAACCCAGGCCACGTGTTGGGAGCGTGGAAGCCTAGACGCTATGCCACCAGGGAAGCCCCTCCAGCAGGTTAATTTAGATGGAGGAATAAATCCAGTAATAAAAAGCCAGTCATCAAAGGCCCCTTACATTTTGCTACAGCTACATGTACTTAAGTCATTAAAAAGCAGGGAAGGATAGAAAGAGCTGCCTTAGGACAGAGGAGAGGGAAGAGGTAAAGATGTCTGTGTCAGAAATGGGGTGAGCTGGGAGAATTGTAGAGTTGATGATAGGACATCCTAGGGAATAAAGAATCAACATCATGTATTAAACACCTGCTATATTGCAAGCTACTTGTTTCCACATGCATCAGTCCATGTGATTCTCACAACAAACTTGTGAACTAAGTAGGAAGATCCTATTTTTATAAACAAGGTTTGGGAATGCAGGACCCCATTATGGGAAGCCTTAAAGTCTGACCTGATCATGCCTCTTCCCTCCTTTTTAACTGGTGGCCTTTCAGTTTATTAAACATTCTGCTACAGATTGGAAATGAGTATTAGAAACCATGGCAACCCTAGAAACATTTGAAACACAGCAAATGTATGTGAGATGGAAGTGTGTCCAAGGACACAGCATAATTCAGGACAAGAAGGTTTGAAGGGCTCTTCCTTGAAGGATTCAAGAGCTTAAGTGGAGGCTTAACTATGAGCTCCCAGGCAGAAAAGCTAGGATTTCTTACGAACGGAAATGAACTTTTCTGTTCAAGCTGCCCATGGGTCGTTTGACTATGTGCAGAGATACAGTTCATTGAGCTGTTCTCTCAACTTCAAGTTGCAATTTGTTTTCCTAATATTTGATAGTGACAATGACAATAATAAGAATTACTATTAATTGAGCACAAACAGTGCCAGGCGCCATATTGGATCCTTTCCATAGGCTATCTGGAATCCTTTTGTCAACCTTGAGAGATGAGAATTTTATCTGTTTCATGGATGAAAAAACTGTAGCTCAGAGGGTTTAAGTAACTTGCCTAATTTGCTAAAGATTAATAGAGCCAAAATAAAACTCAGACTCTTTCCATTAGGCCATCTGGCACTTATTAGATGCTTTTTTTTTTTTTTTTTTTTTTTTTTTTTTTTTTTTTTTACCAAGAGAAACTAGGGGATGACATTGACCTGATACAATCCCAGTGAAAAGCAAATAATAAATTATTTCAGTTAACACACAGCCTTATTTCTGCTAATGGTGGCAATAAACAACTGAGTGCGCTGAGATACTCAGGTAGGTGCTAGGTCCCTCTCCTACTGCTCCATCTGTGAACACAGAGGTTTGAAACCACTGACTTCACCTCTCCATGTCTTGTTTTCATCATCTGTGAAACAGGAGTGTGGGATTAGAAATCTAACATCCATCCCAGCTCTGTGAGGCCTTGTCTCTTAGCTTCTCTACTCCATTTCCCACAGGACTGAACATCTGAACCACCTGGGTATTCCGGATTTCAGTTTCTGAGTCTGTGGTTTCCAGAGACCTAACCAAACAGAGGAGCGCTCCCCTGTTTGCAGGGGTAGTGTCTCCCTTGCCCCACAGGAGGCGCTGTACTTCCCTTTCCCCACTGGAGGCGCTGTACTTCCCTTTCCCCACTGGAGGCGCTGTACTTCCCTTTCCCCACAGGAGGCGCTGTACTTCAAGTGCTTCCCAGGCTGAAGAGGTGAATGGGAGAGCTCCTGGCTATCTTTAGGTGCCCAACTTCATGAGCTTATCAGTTTGCCCTGTCCGGATAGTCCTCCTGTCCTCAACAGTAAGTTGGACCTGTGGCTTTATGGCTTCCTTACAAATCATCACATGTGGAAACCGGAAATGTAACCGAGAAAAGTATCTCTTTTATCCTAAGAGATTTAGAAAAGTTTTAGGGAGCTGGTCTGTTGAAGAGCACTTAAGAGCACATCTTGGGAACCTCAGAAATCCACATTCCAACATGCCTCTCCATATCTACCCGGCAGAATCTGAAGGGAGTGCAGTCTGCATTCTCTCCTCCACACCCAACTGATAACATACACATGTCAGATTTGAAGCAACCCGGCATGCCTCTCAGGCTGTCTCAGAATTGGAAAGTGGGAAGAGGCAATTCAGAGGGTCAAGATATAATCTGGGTTCAAGACAGACCAGGTCTCTAGCCAGATCTCAGCTCAGCCCGTGTCTAGACATGGCAGCCAAGTTCCCATCAGCTTTGCCACAATTAACATGCATATAGATAGTCATTTCTTAGGAACAGAATACAAAACCAAATAGGAGGGTAACTAGCTTTTGGAGCTTGGGTTTCATTTCTGGGTCAATCAGTAGTCATCTCACAGAGGCACTCTTTCTGTGTATAATCTCAAAGCAGCTAAAACAAATGCGATGTAATAAGAGAAGGTGTGGTAGCAGCTGCTCTTAAATTTTTCCATGTTGTTGGGATTTGCCTTAGTTTGGGTTTTAGAATCTTTCAAGTAGCAGTTGCTCTGTTCAAGTTTGGATAAAGCCATAAGTCTGGAGCTAGCTAATGTGATTCATGCAGGAATCAGTTATGGTAATGATCTGTGTCCAAATATTGGTTTTATAGTCATACCTATTCCAAGAACTGTGTTCTGTGAAAGGCTAGCAAATCATGGTCCCTTCAACCCTGAGTCACTGCTCTTTATGTGCATAAAACCTATGATCTAGCCTGATTTTGAACTTGGCATGTCTTTTAGGCTGTGGGTCAAGTTTAAACCTTCTGGGTGGGAGTTCGGGTGGGAGTGGGGGGTGTGGGAAAAGTCACTCAATTCAGATGAATCAGCCATTAGTAAGAAAAACTTTTAAGGGTGACCAGATTATGAATCTTCCAAAAAATTATTTATGTAAGTTGCTGTCGTGATAGAAAGCCTGAGATATTTTTTGTGAAGATGAGAGAGAGTAAACGTTCTAGCAAAGCTGACATGCCTTTCCCTTTTCCTCTTCAAAAACTTCATCACCTTTATCTCAATTCACAAACATATATTGGGGATCTGCTATGTCAAAAGCTCCCATAATCAGGGGTTACAAATACAAAGAAAACAGACTGCCAGCTCTCTCAGGGCTCACAGTTCAGTGGGAAGGCAGACATTCACACACATAATTCAAAAATCAGGGCAAACTGAGATGGATATAGAAACCATTTTGCTCTTATAATCTTTTTCTGGCTTTCCAAAATTGGGTTTACTCCTCATCTAAACACCTGTACCACACCGTATTTCTGGTAAAGAATGCCCATCATCCACCAATATCCAGTCTCCCCTCCCTTCTTCTTAGTAACAGGACCCTGATTTTACTTGGGATAATGCTTTACATACTCTAGAATAATACAGTTCCCATCACCCTTTGAGCTAGATACAGCATGTGACTAATTTGTGGCCAGCAGAATGTGAGGGCAAATACTATGTGGGACTTCCAAAAAGCTGCTTAAAAGGAGCTAAACGGGCTGGGAGAAGTTTCTTTTCACCCTTTCATATTCCTCCTTGAGATGGCCTAGAACATCAGTTCCCAAGTGGTGGTACGCGTATCCCAGCAATATTGGGCCATTTACGGGGTACGTGAAAAATATTCAGTAATGGTGAGAAAAAAACCAAAACCAAAAACCAAAAATGCAAAACCTTAGGTATGGAACAATAGATGTTAAGTCTGAATCACCATTAATGAAGACACTTCAAAATTAAATCACATTAGCAAATGATGATTGGTGAGGTGGTGGCTATGAACCCTATCCACATTAACATAGGCACTGAAAAAAGTGTCAGTATTTAAAAACAGCTGGTTTAAAAACAAGGGGTACAATTTATAGAAATGGGTGTAAAAGGGGTGCACAAGCAGAGACAGGTTGGGAACCACTGGCCTAGAACACAGATGTGCTGGCTATGTATCCAAGAGCTATCTTGGACCATAATTGACCCTGAAGATGGAATTCATGTCCTAAGATTAGCAGAGTAGAAAAACAGAAGAAGCTTGCACTCCTGAGAACTTCATGCAAGTGCCATATCAAATCTGGACTATTGTACTACCAGATTTTTTCTTTACATGAGAGAGAAATAAATTTATATCTTTTATAAGCTCTATTGGTTTTTCTCTTAAATGCAAGCAAACCTAATGATCACTAATCCATCTGGTATAAAACTGAACACATTGCATGTAATTGCTTATCTAGTTTTCTGATTCTTCACATAGACTTTGATCTCTTTAATGAAATGGACCTTGTGTATATAGTCTTCTTTGTAAAAATGTATGTCAAGCTTGTCCAACCCGCAGCCCATAGGCCTCATGTAGCCCAGGATGGCTTTGAATAAAGCCCGACACAGGGGTTTATTCATAAACTTTCTTAAAACATTATACGATTTTTTTTTTTTTGCAACTTTTTTTTTCTTTTTTTAATGCATCAACTATTGGTTAGTGTGAGTGTATTTTGTGTGTGGCCCAAGACAATTCTTCTTCCAATGTGGCCCAGGGAAGCCGAAAGATTGGACACCCCTGCTTTATGGATTAAACTGAAAGATGGGAAAATTCAAAGGTTTATTCAATTGGATTGACTTTTATAAATGGAAAGATTTATTGAAAATTGTAACTATGATGTGAGAGTATGACAAGAGTCAAACATCACTTCAACTCAAAGGATGATTCAGGCAAGTTTGGGGGGAAAGATTCAAAGTTGGGTTGTTAACATATTAAGTTTCAGCTGAATGCACATGTATGTGAGTGGTCAGCAAATAATGGCAATTAAAGCCATAGAACTAGATGAGATCTTTCAGGAATTAATGCAGAGAGAACAGAAGCAACCATAGGATTAACCCTAACACACTTGATGGGGTTCGGAGCTGGCCTTACCAAGATGGACTACTGTAGGTTGTGGATCATTTTGAGCCTGAGGTGACTGAGACCCTATGGGCCCAAAGGAAACTTTTACCTTTCTCTTAAATAATGAATATTAAGGATCTTGCCCATAGTAAGAGTTATCACCAGTAACAACTTTTTATGACCAATCTATAGGGGGAGGCCAATATCTAATTACTACACATTTGCTCTTATTATCTTGTGAATGACCTTCCTCTGTGGAGTCCCAGTGTGCCATTCCTTATCCTTAGCTCAGATGTCATACATACCTCACTTCTCCTTTTTGTCTGTAAAAAACTCATGCATGTGGGGTCTCTGACTCTCTCATGTATGTAGGGCTCCCACACATACATATGTTGTTAAATTTGGTTATTTTCTCTTGTTAGTCTAATCTGTCTGGTGTCGATTTCAGGATTGGACCAGACAAAAGAACCTAGGAGGGTAGAAGAAAGTTTCTCCCACTCCCACCCATTCAGTGGTTAGAGATATAGAAGATAAAGATGATCTAAAAAAAGAAAATCGAGAATAGACACCGAGCTAAGAGGAAAACCAAGAGAGTGTTTTCCTAGAAAACTACATTAAGCAAGTATTTCTGGGACGAGTCATTACTGTGCCTAGGGCTACTGATAGAGCAGACAAGGTAAGTAAGTGGGTGGCATTGAAATCAGACTTAGTGCTATGAAAATTCCTGGGTACTTTTATCACACAGCAGAGGCCTTCGGGGCAGATTAGAATGATTTTGGGAGCAAGTAGAATCAAGAGAATCAGAGACTGCATTTTCAAGGAAGTTAGTGCTGTAAAGTCTCCGTGAAATGGTGTGGTGGAGATGCCAGTGTCCTCAAAGAATGTGTTGGTCTTGGTATTTGTTTGTTTAGATGGGAGATACTACAGCATGTTTCCAAATAGGGGCAATGACTGATAACTCATGAGAGAGAGAAATGTGAATAAAGCATGCCTCTGAGCCATGTTTTTGCATTTATTAATTGCCCTGTGTATTTGATTCTCCTATAAAGGGATGTATATAATTGTCAGCTTTCTGTCTATGCCTTTTCTTCTCTGCTATTACACTGTAAATTCCTTGTAGGCGGGGTGCAGGGTTTAACTCAATGCTTGGTGTTCAGGAGTTGATAGGTGGTTCAGCATCATGAAGTGTGAGTGACTGTGGGGTGCTAACTGACTTTCTAGCTGCCAGGGCCTTTGTGGAGCTGAAGCTTGGAGAGGGCATGCCTCATTCTTTAACACAAAGGGATAGGTCTCTAATGATGGGATTTTGGACACCCATAGCAAGTGTTTTGGAGAATGAAACAATAATACTCCCCAGTCTTTCCCATACCTTTTACTTAAAACAGCAACCTTCCTGTCACTCATGAAGTAACACGTGGAGTCATTAAGGGACAAACTGCTAAGCCTTCCACATGAAGCCCCAAATTGTGAAACATAACTTTGCTATTCACGAACAGTTAGTAAGTGAAAATGCAGTTCATCAGCACTTCGATGATAGATTTTCCAATCCTACTTGCACACAAAGAAAGCACCAGCCACACTCCTATTCCTGTGATCATTCACTTCCTAAACAAATGCCCTGTCCTGTACTTTCTTGAAGAGTAGAGCTTTCTCACTGACTTGCACCTGGAGAGGTAGGCACGGGGAAGTCCTTTGGTTAACGTGTAACTAACAGGAGAGGGGGTAATTACAACAGGCCTCTCTTTCATTTTCTTTTAAAAGAAAGCCTCTTTTTATAGGGTCTCCATCATTTGAAGACTGAGTCATTAAACTAGAAATGATCTAAATAGGGCCATGATCTAGTCACTTCTCATTTAGGTCCTTTACCTTTTCATCCACATCTCACCTGACTGTCCCCCTCCAAAAAAAAAAAAAAAAATCAATAGATCATCTTCCAACAGTCCTCTTTTCAACTTGTTAGGGGACAGAGAAAAAAGATGGCCAAAGCAAAGAGGACCATTGGCTAGCGGGGAGGTCTGAGATATTTGTGAAAGTACGCATTTCATTTCTGCTCTAAACGTGAAATAATGTTTTCTCAGGGTAATTAACCTGAGTAGGATGGTGAGTCATCTCCTGTGAAGCTGCCTCAGACATTATTGTCTTTTCAGAGGTTTACTTAACTAAACGTTCCTGGGGACTTACTTTTAAGAGTTTATGGGTGAACGAATAAATATTTGCCTTCCTTTAGCCACTGTAATTGCCTTAGTGAAAGTGCTAATAAGTGTAATAACAACCCCACTGAACTTCCTTCTTCTAATTCATTGGCATTCACACTGTTTTGCTGGCACATCTTTCAAAGAAAATTTTGATAAAACTGCCCACTCACAAATTTCTAAACTGCCATCTACACATTGGCTATTGTGGATAGTGCTGTGATAAACGTGGGGGTGTGAATATCTCTTTAAGATAACTGATTCCAATTCCTTTGAATATAGGAGGGCTGTCTGGAGAGTGTCCAGCCATATAATGCGAAAAATAGAGGCATTTATGGCTAGATTTTTTTCCAGGCAGCTCTCATATATCTAGGAGTGGGATTGTTGGAATAAATGGTGGTTCAGTTTTTAAATTTTGAGCAACTTTCATACTGTTACCTATAATGACTGTGCATTTTGCATTCCCACCAAAGTGTATAAAGGTTTCCTTTTCTCCAAATCCTCACCAACATTTGTTATCTTTTGTCTTTTTGATAATAACCATTCTAACAGGTGTGAAGCAATATCTCACTGTGGTTTTGATTTGCATGTCCCTCATGATTAGTGATATTGAGCATCTTTTCACTTACCTATTGGCCATTGGTATGCCTTCTTTGGACAAATGAAGGTTCTTTGCCCATTTTAAAATTAGAACATTATTAGTAGTATTGCTATTGAGTTGTAGGAGCTCATATGTGTGATATTAATCCCTTATGAAATACATGGTTTTCTCCTAAAAGCTGTAGTGTATATAGGATAAAATATTTCGACTACTAAAAAAAGAAAATTTAGGCCACTGAAAATTATATTGGACATTAGGAGAAAAGGGAATCATTGCTTCTCCATCACTGGAATGATAAAAAACAATTTACAAGGGAAAAACATACATTATGCTCTTTCCTCTTGCTATTTAATAATTGCATTTGCACACATGGGCATATATACACATACACACGATGCTTAAACTTAATTTACAATGAAATATTTCGCAGTATATAACAATCTTTTCCAATCCTTTAAAAATGTAACCACTGAATTGAATGGGTACTCAAAGCATCTTGACACTTCCCTGTCACTTTTATGGTAGGTAAGCATATTTTGGGCAAAAAAATGTAAAGTATAATTTTATGATTTTAGGAAATCAGGGCTGAATGCCAGAAGAAAAGTGCATGTAAATATTTAAAAGGACAGAGATTGTAAAATTGATCATTTTTCTGAGTGAAAAGAGAAGTGGGATATTTGGGTCATGTGGAAAGTGGTATATACATATTATGTGGTGGTAATATCATTCTGTTAACACCCCTCTTGGTCAATATTTAGCATGTAACTTCTTGGGTACATCTTTCTCTAAGTGATAGAAGGTGCCAGGAACTTCATCTTTTCATGTGATGTCAGAGTACTATGTATTTCTTAGTCCATCCAGAAAGAAAAGAAATCAGTCAAGCTTAGCAAAAATAAAATCAGTGAAGAGTCCTGCTATGTGCCATATTTGATCAATTATAATATATGTATGCATAACCTTTTCAAAATTTTGCTAAAATAGAGCTAAAATGTGGAGAGTTATTATACACATAACCTTTATGATAAAGTTGTGCTTTTTGACAAGGCTATCTCTGAACTGATATCTATGTCATAAGAACAGATTAAATCTGAAAAGTGGGTCAAGGATCACCCTAGTAGGTTAAGAGTTGTGATTATTAATAGAAAATTTTCTTGGGAAACAGTAGATTTTGTGACATGTGGAATAAAATGAGAGAGGGTTATTAGTTTTCAGGAGACAGTAATCATCATAAGGACTCATTCATACTTTCACTCCTGAAAATATGTGCTCACTTACTAAATGTACTAATTTACCTCCTTCTAAATGCGATGTCCTGCGTTAACTCCCTAGGAGCCTATCAGAAGACAGGTTGAGCACATGCCTGTAGACACAGTCTAGGTCATTTTGCTAGAAAGCTGTGGACTAAGAATGTGAACGTAACTACTATGATATAGAAAAAAATTCAACAAATTCTGTTTGGATCTTCTTGTTCTAGAAAATCATTTCTTCCTCATTTTCCAAAACTTCTGATGTCTTCGTAGCATAAATTCTAATTCGAGTGATTAGGTTTCTGCTTTTGTTTGTTTTATTATTATTTTTAAATTTTGTTTCAGTTTCAAGAACATACATTCTGGCTACTTTGACTTAATTCGGAGGTGTTTACTAGGAAAACATTCACATATTACAGTGTAGGGTGCTGGCTGCTGTCATTCATTATTGACTGAATATTACTGCTTGGCACACCCTATGAAGCACCTCGGTATTCAGAGAGGAGGCCACAGATAAGGAGATCTAAGTGATAGTGTAGCTTTAAGGCACTGATGAGAAGCATACAATTAACTTACTTCATTTACAGCACACACTCCCCTCCTGCACCATCACCCATGCTTTTTGTGAGTAATGGCTTCTTACCCTAGGTCTGGAGATAAACAGAGGCAGCGGCATGGTTCTGGGTTAGTTACGTTACTGAGAATAAATTAGCAAAGTCACAGACTAGGGAAGGGGCTTTGCCACTCTGGGAATCCAGAGATGTGATAACAGGGCTTAGGAAGCAAGCAAAGCAAACGTCATGGTTTTGGTTTTTTTTTTTTTTATCAGTAGGTTTCTGTAGTAGGCAACCCTCTGAGTGAAAGAGACAACATCCAATTCAAAGTTGTTTAAGGGAAGGGAACATCTCTGGTGTGTGTATTGACAAATTTCAGCTAGAGTTTTCTTCAGATACAGCTAGATTAAGAGACTCAAGCGATGTGTTAAAGGAAAAACTGAAGCATATTAAAAATGTTAAGAGTTTATTTGAGCAAAAATCTATTGCAACTGGGCAGAGCCAAACCGGAGTGGTTAGCAGGACCCTCCAGGAGCCAAGGGAAAGATTCACACAGAGAAAGCAGGAAGCAAAGAAAGGAAATGGTCTGATTGGCTATAGCTTAAAGCCTCGTTGGCCGTGTGTGATTGGTTGTTCCTAGCGTTTTGAGTCTGTAACCTTGAGGCATTTACAGGCTTATATTTGGGTTTGCTTCTGCAGGTCACCACCTCAGTCTAATGGCTCACTTGCTTAATTAATTTAACACGTCACTAGGACTCTGTCTCCCTCTGCCTTTCTTGGATGAACTTTTGTCTTGGTTACCTATTTTTAAAGCAGCCTGCACCTTTTCCTCCACCACCATCATAGTGTCAAAATGATGACAGACATTTCTCTGTCACAGTTGGAAAGTGGCTGCCTCTAATTCCCAATGTTAGTGAATTTAAACTTATTAGCATGGCTTAAAGCCCCCTTATCCCTAAAGCACTATCTGTGACCAGGATTATATGGGAAACTTCAGGAAGCAAGGGTGAGAGATGGATCGAACTGAACCTTTAAGATTAGGGTCTGGGAGAAACTCAAAACGCAGGCTGTGACTGAGAAGGTGATCCCTCATGGTGGTATTCCAGGGACTGCCTTTTGTTCTCAGGGTCATCATGATGCACCCAAGCGTCATCATCCGTAGTGATCTTCTTTAAGAAGTCCTTGCCTTCTGTTTCAAAAATTTCAGAAAAACTGGAGGAGCTTTTTCTGCTGTTAAGAATTCAATAACAGCATGCTGTTTGAATGGAGCGCCTGAACACTCTCCCGTTTCGATGTGCACTGGGTGAACAGTGTAAGCATCTGTGTGTGCAAGGTCAAGGATGACGGAGGGGGGTACCATGGGACTGCACAGAATTAGTTATATTTAGACAGATCTAATATAAGAAAGAAAATATTACACGGGAGGCAAAACTTATCAGCCTGCCCTCATAGTATTATATTATTTTCTCTTAACTGTCACAAATAGGCGAGTAACTTCATTGAAATCCTGGGCCCTCTGACTTTATGGCTCTTCCTTTTCTCACTGTGCCATCTGCTGCTGAGCAGAAACTCTGGGTATTGGTTTATTATAATATAAGATGCTGATTTGAAAAAGATAGAACGAAGTCAGAATCACCTATTATTCCCCCTTTAATCCTTTTTTAGACCTTGGTCACTCTCGTTCTTGCTGAACTGGCTCTCCATATCATCTTACTGTTTAATTTTCCTGATGTGATTTTTAGCTCTTGTACAAACATATGGTCTACATTAAGTACCAGCTCACATTATAGTCACAGAGGTCAAGCTTGGATTATTGGCCAAGGTGATCAAATGATTAAGGACAATATTCACTGTCTACTTGCTATATACCCAACACCATTCTAAGCCCTTGGCATCGATTATTTCATTGAATTTACAACAAAACAAAATAAAACAAACAAAAAAAACATACCACAATGAGAAGCCCCCCACCCCCAAGGAGTGTGATAGTATTCGCCTCACTTTACAGATGAGGAAAATGAGGCAGAGAACAGTTAGGTCACTTGTAGGAAGTCGGCAACCACAGTAAGTACAAGTTGAGGGACCCGAATTCGCATGCAGGCATCAGAGCTAAGGCAGGATAGCATTGCTTTCCAGTAAGACCTAAAAGGCCACAAGGGAAGACGAGGTTGCAAAAGCTGAAGGCAGCGGGCCAGAAGTGTATTTGTAAATGGAGACAAGAATCTGCCCTCAACTGATAGGGTGGCCTCTGAAGAAAGGAGAGAAAGATAGCGATCCTTGTGGATGTGAGATAAAAAACCATCTGGAGAGCCAGAGGGAATCATCCAGCAGAAATCAAAGTGTTTCTAGTATTGGGAAAGGATTAAATAAGCCAGCAGATAAACACGGGAAGTCAGGCTGGGCAGTCAGGGGGCTGGCTTGACAGAGAAAGGCAACAGCTTGTGGCCAAAATTTCAGTGTGGCCGACACGGCCGACCCAACCTCTTGCCTCTGTGAGCAGGGAATTTGTGGTGTCTAATGTCTGACATGTGTAGGTTCAATCTGAGTGACATATCTCCTTCCAGCGTTGACAATTACAAACCTCAACTTCATTCAGTAGGAAAAAGACCACAAACAGTCATTTATTTGCTGCACTTGTGGCCCTCATGACGTTACCTTCCTCCTTCAGGCCGGAGGCTTCCTGAACAGCACCTGTCACTGCTAACAGCTCACACGGAGATTTGAAGCTTGTTGCATCAGAGACTTTATTTCAGAGATGTCCCTAAGTATCTGTTGGATAAAGGAGGACTGCAGGAATCTCAAACAACAAAACTGCAGCTGATAATCAGAAGATAGAAAGCTACAAAATATGTGTTAATATCCTTTCAAATATCAAATTCCTTAATGCTGTACTGTGTACAGGACAAAAACTTTTACCCTCTAATAGAAGAAAATTTAAGCGATTGAAAATCATATGGGACTTCAGCACAAAAGGAAACCATTGCTCCCCAGTCAGTGGAAGGATCAAAAACAATTTATGGGCGAAAAACATACATTTCACTCTTTCCACTTGACATTCAATAATTGAGTTTGCACACACGTGAGCACACACACACACACACACACACACACACACACGCAATGCGTCAACTTAGTTTATAACGTAGCAGGATCAAGTCCTAAAATTCAGCTTAATTGGGAAGTATATTTATAAATTTCCCGAGAGTTGTCTGAAATAATATTATTAATGTCATCAGTGTTACTTGAGATTCTATAGAACACAACCCAAGGTATCCTAATTAATTATGCATTAAGATTTGAATTGACACAAGAATTGCCTGTGAGTGTCATTTCTCAATTTGTAAATCATCGCAGCAGAGTGGCAATTTGGCCCGATCACAACTATCTCTGAAGGAAGTATGTTTCCTTTTGTGCGGTAAGGAATCTGCCAGTATGAGAGCTCCTTTTCCTACTTTCCATCTATTTCAAGACTCATTTATTAGTTTTCCCTCTGGTAACAGTAGTTCCAGAGTTTGCCTTTTCTTTTTCTCTTCTGAGGAGGAAGGGATAACTTTTCAGGCAGTTTCCTTAGTCATTCTAGGCAGCTCGCCAATGAAATATAGACTAAACAACACAGAGGATATTAATGTTACTTCACCATACATGCACACAGCTAGTGATGCATAAAGTCTTCGTTCCAGAACTGACACTAAAAGAGTTGTGCAATTGTCTAGAGTCCAACGTCACTAGCTTCTTTCTGAGGGAGTTGGAAGGAGATAAGAGAACAGACCTTGGGGAATAACTGTAAAATGGCTAAATAGTGATGGCAGAGACAAACTCATACCTACATCAGTGGGATGCAGAGAATTAATCTCTGAGTATATCTAATGCTGAATTGGAGAAAAGAAACTTTAAAATGAATCTGAAAGAAAAACTATCTATATTTCATAGATATATTTGGTGTTTCTTGGCAAGGTGAAAAGGGAATGTAAAAAACATCAGATTTTTTTATTGAAGTATAGCATGCATACGGAACAATTCAAAAACCACAGGTCTAGAACTTGACAAATGCTTAAATGTGAACACACCATGAAAGCAACTCTCAGGTTAAGAAACAGAACGTCACCTGCCTTCCAGAAGTCACACTCATACTCCCATGTAGCCATTAACTGACCTCCCTCTGGTGAACCACATTCTGACCTCTACCCTTAGATTAGTTCTATTCATGAACATCACATAAATGGACAATGAAGTGTACAGTCTTCTGTGGTTGGCCTTTTTTAAGTCAACATTTTATTTGTTATTTAAGTGTGGTTAGAGTAAGGTCATTCTCATAGCTGTGTAATATTCTTAATGTGTGAATATACCTGAATTTATCCTTTCTATTATAATATTGAGTACATTTGGATAAAAAATATTATACCATTTGTATATCAGTGAGTTTGATTGGCTAATATACTTTAAAGGATTTTTATATCAATATTCGTGAGAGAGATTGGTCTGTAATTTTGGTTTCTTGTAATGGTCTTGCTAGATTTTGGTCTACGATTACTCTGGCTTTATAAAAATTGCTGGGAAGTATTCTCCCTGTTTCTACTGTTGGGAAGCTTTTGTGTAAACTTAGTAATATTTCTTCCTTCCTTAATTTTTTTGAAAATTTAACTAGCAAAGCCTGGAATATCTTTTACTCATTAAACCCAAGAGGTGATGGGAATTTTTATTTTGTCGTTGAGAGGTGTTTGAAAGGTGTTTTACTTTTCTGTTCTCCTGGCCCCATAACTTGAAGACCTGACAATGTCTTCAGAAGGAGACAGGCTCTGTGTTTGATGTTGTTTAGATCTCTAGCCTTGGCACTTCCACCCCTAAAGCTGTCCCAGTTGCTCTGTGTCACAGTAGGACCTCTCCTAGGACAAGTTCAGGCTTCCAGCCTATAGTGCCTTCCAAGATCAGCGAATACTTCCAGGAAGAGCAAGGCATCACCAGCTCATCTCTGAAAGGTCTTTCCCCTCTAAATGCTTCTGTAAAAAACAGAAAACAGTAACAAATATATATCTAAAGTAAGCAGAAGAAAAATATGATGTAGAGCAGAAATCAATGAAATTTAAAATGAAAAGTCAATAGAGAAAATCAATAAAACCTGTGCTGGTTCTTTGAAAAGATCAATAAAATTAATAAACTTTTAGCTGGGCTAACTAGAAAAAAGAGGGAGGATACAAATTAATAATGCCAGAAATGAAAGAGGGGATATCACTAAAGATCCTATGGATATTACAGAAGAGTAAAAGTATACGATAGAAAACTGTTCACTTGAAGGTTTTCCACTAAGAACAGGTACGAACGAGGCCTCCCACCATTCCTTGGAAAAGCAACTGGAAGTTGTAGCTAATGCAACACAAGAAAAGAAAATGGACACAGGTTGAAAAAGAAGACTTAAAATATCTTTGTTTGCAGATGAATTTATCATCGATGTAAAAAATTCAGAAGAATGAACAACAAAAAAACTCCTGAAACTAATAAAAAATTATTTATAGCAAGGTTGCAGGATTCAAGATTAATGTACAAATTTAATCACTTACCCATATACCAGCAATAAACAAGTGAAATTTAAAATTAGAAACACAATGCCATTTACATTAGCCTCACAAGAATGAAATACTTAGATATTTCCTTCCATGTGTATTTCCAAAATGTGTGTATTAGCTATATGAAGAAAACTGTAAAACTTTAATGACTGTAATAAAAGAAGAATCGAATATATGGAGCGGTGTATCATGTTCATTGATGGAAAGATTTAATATGTCAAGATTTCAGTTTTTCCCAACCTGATCTAAAGATATAATGCTATCCTAATTAAGACCCCTAATTAAGTTATTTTGAGGGTATCAACAAACTGATTATACAGTTTATATGGACAGCCAAAAGACTCAGATTTGTCAACACAATATTGAAAGATCAGAACAGAGTTGGAATACTGACACTGCCTGACCACAAGACTTACCATAAAGCTACAGTAATTAAGACAGTATTGAGTATTGGTATTGGAGAATGAATAGACAAATATAATCAGTGGAACAGAACAGAAAAAAACCAGAAATAGACCAAGATAAATATAAGCAACTGATCTTTGACAAAGAAGCAAAGGCAATATGATGGAACAAAGATATTCTTTTCAACAAATGGCACTGGAACATGGACTCTTAAAAAATGACTCAAAATTAATCACAGACTGAATGTAAAATGCAAAACTCTAGAACTCCTAGAAGGTAATATAGGTAAAAATGTAGATGACTTTAGTATGGCGATGATTTTTTAGAGATAACACCAAAGGCACAATTCAAGAAAGAAAGAATTGAAAGTTGGACTTCATTAAAATTAAAAATTTCTGTTATGTGAAGGATAATGTCAATAAAATTAAAAGGCAAGCTTCAGGCTGGAAGAAAATATTTGCAGAGGATACATCTGATGCAAGCTTGTTACCCGAAGTGTATAGATCTCTCAAAACTCAACAGTAAGAAAACAGAAACAAAACCAAAAAACTATTAAAAATGGGCCCCCCAAAATGGGCCAAAGAACTTAATAGATTGGTCGCCAAAGAAAATATATAGATGGCAGGTAAACACATGAAAAGATGCTTCACATAATGTCATCAGGGAAATTCAAATGAAAACAATGAGATACTACTAAACATTTATTAGAATGGCCAAAATTCAGAACACTGGGAACACCAAATGCTGCTGAAGATGTGGAGCAAAAGAAGCTGTCATTCATTCCCTGCAGAATGTAAAATGGTACATTCACTTTGGAAGACAGTTTGGCAGTTTCTTTAATAAAGTAAACAAACTCTAATCATATGATCCAACAATCACCTGAAGGAGTTGAAAACTTATGTCCACACAAAAACCTGCACACGGATGTTTATAGCAGCTTTATTCATAATTGCCAAAACCTGGAAGTAACTAAGATCCTCTTCGGTAGGTGAATGGATTTATCAACAGTGGCACATCGATACGATGGAGTATTATTCAGCACTAAGAAGAAATGAGCAATCAAGAGATGAAAACAAATGGGTGAAACTTCAATGCATATTACTAACTGAAAGAAGAAGCCAGTTGGGAAATGCTACATACTGTAAGATTTCAACTGTAGGACAGTCTGAGAAAAGCAAAATTTTGGAGACAATCACATGATCAGTGATTGGCTGGGATTTTGGGGAAGGGTGGGATGAATAGGAAGGATAAGTAAAACTACTCTGTATAATACCGTAATGGTATTTTTAATAAGTTAAAAATACATCTCTTTGCTAACATCATCTTTTTCTTATTTATTGGCTTAAAAGCAAATGATAGCACATTTCATACATGAGTGTGCTTCTAGAAGAGTCTTTCTATCTAGAGTTTAGTCAACTTATTATTTAGCAGGCACATTGTAGATGTGCCTAATAAGTCTTATTACTAATTTAGTTTTTGCACCATTTTAAAATGAACTGGTAGCCAATGTGTAAGTTCATGCTCTTGAATATACTTTTAAAATTTTAATTGGGAAGAGTACTGACTGGTGAATGGAGAGGTCTGAATGAGCATCTTATGATACATACAGGGAACTATGTTGCTCAACAGACTTGTGGAAAATGCCAATGGGAGAAAACAGGCATATTGAAGAGAGAGAGTTGTCATCAATATAAAAAGAAAAATAATTTTGATGTGAAAATATTGTTGTTAGTGCTATTATCCTACTTGGCCATATTTTTGTTCAAATTTGACGTGAATTAAATAGACAAGTTCTCTAAATGGGCTGTACCTTCACTTCCTCATCTGGGAAGGATTTTATGAGTTTAAATCAATTTTCATCTAGGGAAGAAGCAGTCAAGAATACAGACTTCACAAAGAGAACGAGTTAAAATCTCAGCTTAACCACTATTTGCTGTGTGACCTTGGACAAATTACTTGCCTTTTCTGTATTCAGTGTCCTCATCTGTCAAGGAGGGATAAGAATAGGACACATTTCATAGGGGTGTTGGAAGATTAAACAAGCTAATATTTACAGCGTGCTCAGAATAGTACCTGAAAAATAGTAAGTGGTATGTAAGTATTTACTAAGTATGTAAAATTAAAAATGGGAGGGGGGAGAAGAAATAATTTTGTCTCAATAAAACCTTGTTTCTTTCTCTTTTCTTTCCAAATGTTAAAAATAAAAAAACTTAAAAAAAAATCTCATTTGGATGAAATACATGATTTAGGTCAGGTAGTGATCACTGAAAAAGAACACATCTTTTTAAAATAGTTGTTTTTACATTATTTTCTTTAGAATCTCTTCTAGGGGTCCAAGGACATGTGAATGTTCATTTATGTAGGTGTGTGAATAGATGTATATATCAGTGTTTACATATAGAAATAAAAATGTACCTCCAAGGGCCTTGGATTATGTCCTCGGTTATTGTATAATTCCTGTGATGCCATTTGCTTCAGATTGGTTGGTCAGTTAGTACATTCTGATCTGAGCCTTTTTGGCCTGTTCGTTGACCAAATGGAACTGGTAGAACAGACCGAGGAGAACCAAGAGTGCTCTGATCTAATTCTGATCTTTCTTGCTTTCCAAAGAGCAATAGTGTTTATGTTAGAGTATTTGGCACGGGAGAAGTAGATTTCTTTTGGAGGCCTGCTTTGGAGGTCAAATTTGCTCAGGGTGGGGCCCTGCTCTTGGCTTAGAAGCCACATTCACCACTGGCCCCTGAGCTGGAGAACACAAATGGCCAATTATGCTGTGACCAGTTGCTGGACTGCTAATGGCATGCAAAAACAGCCTCTGCTCGGCCAACAACCTTTAAAATGCTGGGGGCTGTGGTGTCAAACAATCTCCATCTCCTGGGAACCATTGTATCACAATGCAAATCTTTCCTAACTCCTCATTGGCACTGTCGTGACTATTTAATTTGGCAATAACTAGGATGATACTGGATGAGAAGGAACCATCCTGACAAGGAAAAATAAAGTCATAAGCATTTTTTTTTTTTTTACTATTTAGGGCACCCTCATAGCGGTAGGTAACTACACGACTTTAGAGTTTCCCCAGAGGGGTTGTCTCCAGTTTTCATCTTAGTCCTCAGGTTCAGTCTGACATGATTCCATGACACCTGATGGGGGTGGCGGGAGGCTGTGTGGTAGGGCTGGAAGGACAAGTGTACAATGTACGAAATTCCTTCATCTTAGGACACCGCTCTGCGTGTTAAGCTTTCTGAAGTCGAGATGTGTAATACAATCGCCATTCCATTAGAGGTTCTGTGTGCGTGTTCTGAAAAGAGCTATTAGTTTATACCCTCTTCTCTCCAATTTCCTTTCTCCAGTCCTAGGAGTTCCTCCCTAAATTGCCACCGGAAACTCTGAATCAATGGGGAGGTGATTACAAAAGATCACCCACCTGCTGAGTGCAAAGGATTTTATAGCAGGGCTGAGCCTACCCCTTTGCCATTAATTTTATTTCTTCTTTCTCTCAGTCCCTCCCTCTGTGGGAAGACAGCTTTATATCTGTATTTTCTTCAAAGCACACTGATGATATTGTTATGAGGTCATCTGGTTGCCTGTTTACGTCTTTCAGAAGAAGTGTTCAAACACTCAAAATCTACCCCAATTATTTACTTGACGGTCCATGTACAGGCTTTCCAAATCTTTCCAAAGTTCTAGAGCTCTTTATTTTCAGTAAGCACTGATAACCCCCATCTGAGTAAATACAAATTATAGAAGGACTACTAGACCAGTGGCAATATTTATTTATTATTCCATAAGAACCTGTTAAGCAGCTAGTGCTTCCTGAGAACACCACGACTTAATTCCATGGTTAAAGTGAAGAGCTTCTATATTTGCATATTTGATATCTTGGGAATTAACTGTAATTACTCTTTTTACTTGTCTTGCTTGTTGTAAGAAGTCTTATGGCATATGGAGGGTCTTGTTAATCCTGTTAATCCCTGTTCAGAGGTCTCTTACCTGTGTATAGTCCCTTTAGGTATTTTCAGTTTTTGAAATTTTATTTTTAATAAAAAATATATTTTATATTTCAGCTACACTATGATGATCTGATTCACATCTACACGGTGAAATGATTACTGCAAAGTACTTAACATATCATCTCCCTCCATAGTTACCTTTTTCCTTTTGTGATCAGAACACACGATAGCTACTCTTTTAGCAAATTTCAAGAAAGCAAAACAGTGCTATTAACTAGCAATCATTCTGTACCTTAGGTCTCTAGACTTCCCCATCTCACACAACTTGGTACCCTTTGGCCAATGCCTCCCCACCCCTGGTCACCACTATTCTACTCTCTGCTTCTAGGTATTTGACTTTTTAAGATTCTGTATATAAATGAGACATGAAGTTCTTCTCTTTTCTTTCTGTGTCCAGGTGCCTGTATTTACTATAGCTTGAGAAGAATAATTCTGTGGGCTTACAGAAGATTCATCCATTTCCCTCATTATTATAAAAACCTGGGCATAGGTGGTGGTTAGTAAGACACTGAAATAGAACTGACAAAAATAAGACTCACAGCCTGGAAGTAGCCCTGTTTCTGAACTCTGTGGGGCTCTGCCCAGGGTGTGAGGCCTGCTGTGAGGACCGTGACTCTAATTACTTTCTAAATTCTCTTCCTGGGGCTTAGGCTTTAGTGGTAAGATAAGATCTTTAACGGTTTTTCTTTTCAAAAAAGGCAATTTAGGACTGCCATGGGGATGGCCCCGCAAATCAGGAAACAGGAGGTTTAAGAAGGCTAATATCAATAAGCCCGTAATACAATAATAAAAACAGTGGAAATAAAAACACTGTATAGTGAGCATGCCATGAGCACTCCTCTTACAATGGCTGGGGTGATTTTGTGCTCATGAATGATGAGTCTCCAGACTGGGATCAAGGTTAGAGCACTGAAGCCAGAGATTGTTGCAGCAAATTTGGTATGCTTTAAAGTTTATTTATTTATTTTGTGGCTTTAATTTGCAAACCCATGAAGATAGACTGTTGAATCAGGCAGGCCTCGGTTTACATCCTGGGCACTTCATTATCTATCTGACCTTAATGGTTGGCCTTAGCTTTCTCTCTTGTAACTAGAAATGGTAATGTTGCTGTGAGATTTCAATATATCTATGCCATAAGCCTAGTACTAAAGAACATGTCTCCCCGGCCTCTTTTCCTAACTTTATGACCTTAAGAACTTACTACTTAAAAATTAAAGCATTTGCTAAAGAACTGAAGGACTATCCTTTATTTACTGACCACAGCCTTTAGAAAACATGATTCATTCAACAGCTAATAATAGGGAAGTAATTAGTGGCATGGTGATGAATTGTTTTGAATTGGGTAAGTGGTAAATTAAACTTTAGGAATGCCCCAAATTATGGCAATATACACTGTAGAAAGGTTTTAAAAAAATGGATTCCAACAGGTGTATGCATCTTTTAGGACTCCTGTTTATTTCTTTGTGAGGAAAGTGTTAGGATATTTTCCTGATTCTTAAAAGCAGAGAGTGTAGGGCATGGGTTCCCAAGCATTGGTACATACACCCCTCGGGGTATGTGTTGGGCCATTCAGGGGTATGTGAAAAATAATCAGTAATGGCAAAAAACTAAATCAAGTAACAAAATGCAAAATGTCAGTTATGGAACAATAAATGTTAAGTTGGAATCACCCTTAATGGAGACGCTTCAAAATTAGATCACATTAGCCAATGATGATAAGGGTGTGGCTAGGAACCCTTCCCCCAAACGGCTCTTCTACCAATCATTACGCACAGTTTCAGAACAATCCATTTGCAATGGTTCTAGAACTTCCCCAAACATATAAATATATCCATAGCCAAACTAATCAGTTTAGTTATTGACTGAGTAAAAGTAAGTGCATTGTCTTTAATCGTGATTCTTTTCAAGTAGTTTTTTTAATTTAATGTTTAAATACTTGATCATCATTATTAATATTTAACTGTATTACAAAATATTGCAAAATTAAATCTGTGGTTTGTACTATTAGTGTAGTAATTTTTCTTTCCTAACTTGTTTCTTCATTTCCTCTATTTTACATTAAGACAGGCACTGAACAAAAAATGTGTCAGTATTTAAAAACAGCTGTTTTAGAAACAAGGGTTATAATTTATATAAATGGGTTTTAAAAGGAGTATAAAAGTGGAAAAATGTTGGGAACCACACTGGTCTAGAGGAAACCCCCAAGCTAGAGTCAAGTTCCACGTGGTCTGTGCTGATGGTTCTTTCTTTGGTTTAGAGCTACTTCAACACTGCCTCCTGGTGGTGGGGAGAAGAATATTTTATAAACCAAAGGTGGAGGAGGAATTGGTTTCATCAAGTGGCACTAATAAAGGTTCAAAGAAGAACTGAATTCTCAGAACCAAACTCAGAACAGTGTCAAACCAAACTAATCTATGTTTTATCCTCTGGATAAGAATCTGTGTTAACACCACAATGGGTTGGATTTTGAGAATCCTTTTTATAAAATATGAACTATGGGTGTCTTCCCTTGGCAGATGATGGATTGAGTGAGGAATAGTCACAGACTGGTGGAATGAGGGAAATGGGGATTGTTTCATTGTAAGTGTTTTTGGAAGGAACACTGATTTTCCCTGTAGTCATTATAGTATAGTAAACTGGTGAACACCCAGGGAATTCAGTCAAAGATTAGTATATATAGGAGTTGGAAAAGATAGTCAGGGTCCTTCATAGTTCTACTCTCTTATTGTATTAAATGTTGAGCCCAAAAACCAAACAGGCAACTAGTGGCAGATTTTAAGGCCTGGAATTGTCATTGTTCATTGAGGTTTCATTAAGTCCCAGGTACTGTGCTGGATAATAGGGGCATGTGATAAAAAACAATTAAGTATGGTCCCTACTTTAATGGATGCATTGCTAAACAGATCCATTGTCTTCTACTGTGAGAAGACTGCAGAATGAATGATCTTCCAAACTGACACATGATTGCTTGGAGCCATCATAAGGTTGGGCAGTGAAATTCCCAGAAATTTAGATGTCCTAGGATAGGCAGGGTTCTGCCCCTGCTTAATTTATAATCGTCAAGAGCAATGATGTCAAGTCCTCGCACAAGATTAAAAAAATGAAGTCTTTTGCACTAAAGTAATAATGGATGGATCTCATTTTCACATTACTTGTGTTTGTCTATAGACGTTTGGGTGTGTCAAGAATCTCTGGTCCCCACAGGGGAAAGGCAGTACTTACTCATTTTAGTCAACATGGAAAGAGTTTACCTGTCACTGCTCAAGTCCTTACCCTACGCAACACTGTCATTGTCTAAGTATGAAATTCATGAAGTAGTTAACAACACACTGCATTGTGATTCTTGTGGTTAAATGGTAGTAATGCACTCTATCTTTTTTAATAGAAAAATGAAATTTTTAAGGAAATTCCAGTGTATTTCAGCATAAAGACCCCCGTCTCAAAAAATCACTGTTGATAGTTTTTAGACTTTTATGTTTATCTAAGCACAGAAAACCACTTTAAAAAAAAAACAACTTGTCTCTCCCTTACTCACAGCTTTGCCAAAGTAAAACGATAGGACCCAAAGGAAATTCTCTTATAACTTGTTCGTTCTAATCTATTTTCCTGGTGGTGAAGGGGCAAGTGATTACGAGTTCGCGTTCTATCGATAATGTAAGGATTTATGGTTTTTATTATATTTTATTATGTAAAATGTCCCTGCCAAGCTGTTTTGAACAAATATCTCTTTGCTTTCACACATATTTAAAGAAGTAGTCTGTTGGTCAAGTATAAATGAGATCAGTGGTACCTGTTTCTCACAGGGATGCTTTAAGAAGATAACCCAGGTAACCCAAGTCAAATGCTTAGGCACATAGGTACTCAATATAGTAGCAATTTCTTTTATTATCTAAAAAAATAAGTAGCAAGGCTCTGCTAACTGGCCTCAGCAGAAGCCCAAGTAGGCAGGTGGCTACTAGGACATGACACTGTAGATATCATGGACCAAGTCACAGGAAGGACCCAAGATATACAATTGTGTCCATGGTAAGGTGGGTAAGATATACAGTTACCACATAATTATTGTGAAATTGTGACATGACATGAAAATCTCAGTCACTGGAGACTTTGGGAACAAAGTAGACTATTTCAGGGCATGGCTGATACACAAATTGGAGCTTTTCAACTCTGGGAAGCAGACTCTCAAATCGAAGCCAGCTAGTTGGAAGAGATACTTGCATTTCCACATCTGTCCGTTTGACGGGGGGCCTGCACACCCTCCTGAGTTGTCATCAGGACTGCACGCCGCCTTGACAGGCTGCCCCTCGGGGCTCTGGAGGTACGAAGGGCAGGGCCAGTAATGGATTCAGTTTTCCAATGGCAGAGTCCAATTTGATTAAGAAAGAGAGGACTTCAACCATCCAGCAGAATGGGTGGGTGTCTGTGCATCTAGGAAAACTGGTTATTGAACATCCCAGGAAGATATTGATCCCCAAAGAAAACTAAATGTCCCTGTGTTCTAGAAACAGACAAGCAAACAAACAAACCAAAAAGCAAGGCTTTGGAGTCAAGATTTTGTGTTTGATTTTCTTCTCGATCTTGAACAATGTCCTGACTCTCTTGGAGCGCAATGTTTTTCCTCTGTAAAAACAGTGCATATTAAAAAATACAGAGCTATCAGCACAAATGAGAACAAGAATGTGAAAGCACAACTATAAATCCTGTAAAATGCTTGTCATTATTTATTTCTAATCACGCTTGCCTGCTGTTGATCCTTCTCCCTCTCTTTCTGAACAAAGAACACATACACATTCTCCTACATTTCAAAGACAGTAGCTTAGACCCTAGCCTCCCGCCCCAGAAGTCTGAACGACAGGAGTGTGGACCGTGAGGTAGCCTCACAGGCAAATGGATAGAGCCCCTGGCTGAGTGACAGTCACCTAGGAGCCAGAGAGCTCACATTCTGAATCCATTAGCTTTTGACTTCTCGTCCCTTGCTCCCAGCAGAACGAAGATGGTCCCTGCCACAGAATTACTTCCCAAACAGGCTGGGACCCCCTCAAAGCTTTCTTTTCTTATGGAAGATTTGTTTTGCCTATAAATCCCATTAGGTTATTTGCCCTCTTCTAATTGTATGGTTTTTGTAGATTTATTATTATGGTGGTATTCCTATTTAGAACACCACTGGCTTCCTTTCTGTAGGCTACCTGAGGCCTCTTCTGCCATCCAGTACCTGTGGAATGAGAAGAGGGGGCCTCTCTTATTTCAGGGGCAGGGAGGGGCCCCTGCGAATGATGCAATGATTTCTCACGGGGAGGGAAACACACTGTGTCATTTGTACGTACAAAACCCATCCACAGTTGTAGAAACAAGGGGTGTTGCAGACGACTTAGAGATTATTCTCTGATGAGAAGGGAAACATGACATCACAGAGGAGGGAGCTGCATCAGGTCCATTGGCGTTTCATTGTAGTCAGAGCCTGTTGCCCAATTTCACTCTTAGGTGGGGCTAAACAGTTTAAAACTTACGTCTGTCTGCATGTCTTGCTGCTGACAGTTGGGCAAAAGATGGAACACAAGGTAGAATCATCAAAATAAATTTATGGAGGCTTCATTATTTGTTTTAATAGTTGCTTTGGGATTCATATTTTTCCCCACTCTAATAGTGATTTTTATGAGACTGAGCTAAAAACCTTTCACGCTGCCCCGAAACACAACATACTTTCCTTTCTTTCACAAATGATTATCACAGAGATCATGTGGTTTTCCACACAGAGGAATTACTCTGTCGAGGCAGCGACTTTCAAGATTGCACCTCTGCCCCTGTGCGTTTGTGTACTTTTGGCTTTTGCAGGAGTTTCTCAACATCCAAGTCTGAGGCAAAAAGTTGGAAATATGGTTATCTCAGGAATGTCTTTTTTTCCTACATTCAGGAAATGATTTACTTTTTCTCCACCCAGATTGCATGATGCTGCACCCTCAGCAAACAAGAGATTTCTATGTTTGTCTAGTTCAAACTCCTTTTTTTCCGGTGATAAAATAGTCACCAGAAATGAAATTATTTGATCAATATTATAGTTAGTGTCAACCCAGTCTGTCTGGGTTCAGAAAGACAGGATTCAGTCTGATAAACTTTCTACTTGGTTCATGTGCTACCACACTTCTCTAACTCCAGGAGTAATAGTATAATTAATTAAGCCAAAGATTCTATTGTTTATCATCTATCTATTATCTATCTATTATCTATCTGTCTATCTATCTCTCTATCATCTACCTACCTACCTACCTATCCATGGATCTATTATTTATCTTTCTTTGTTGTTGTTATTATGTTGGTCTCTTGGAGAATGCTAGGATGTCAGATAGAAATAAGTCAAATAATAGGTCCATTTCTCCTTCCATTGTGATCTGTGAAGTAGTGATTTGTAAATCCATTGGTGAAAAGCTTTGCTAATTTTCGTGGAGTCTAAAGAATTGGACTCTATCACAAGAGGACTCAAGAAAACATTTCTCTGCAAAGTGAGGTCCAGTTTGCATGATTAGGCCCTTGTTTCCATTGCTTTGGCCCCGTTTGGTTTGTCCTAGAGTAAGACCTCTCCTTTGGAGGTGTTCTATCTACATACACGGTAGACTAGGGGTGGCCCTCTCTCCAGAGGCGACATTTGTCAATGTTTGGAGACCTTTTGGGTTGTCATAGATTAAAGGAGGGGTGACAGTGGCTTCTGGTGGATGGAGGCCAGGAATGCTGCTCAACATCCAACAACACTGGAAGTCATTCCCCACAACCAAGAATTATCCAGTCTAAAATATCATTAGTGCTGAGGTTAAGAAACCCTGGTCAAGGTTACAGTCTTTCTGCTGTGTCTGTGAGAGCTGTCTCTGTCCCACACAATGCCAGCACAGGTGTGACCTATTGTCTGCTTTCTATGACTCCTCCTCACAACTGTTTCCAATAGGTACCGGAGTGAGTAGCCAAGTTTCCTGAAGGTTTAGGGCCACGAGAAGATGAAGTCACAACCCCACGTGATGAGAAGCCACACACTTAACTTGGGAGTCTCTCTTTCCTTAACTATACTTCAACCCTTCTGCTATGGCATTTTCACTTTTACCATCTTTCTCCATAGACTTCAGACTCCTTCCTGGTGGAGTCCTCATCTTCCTCTTAGCCAGGGTCTCCCTCCCTGAGCTCCTTCTTGGAAATCTAATTCCTCTCACATTTTTCTTTCTTTTTTTTTTTTTTTAAATTTATTTATTTATTTATTTATTTTTATTTTTTAAGTTCTTTATTTCACATGCCCATTTCAGCAATATTAAAACATGTTTCTCATATATGTATTCACTCTTTTTATAGATTTAAAATATGAAATGTTGGATGAATGTTACAAATTACAATAAAAATTTACAAGAAAATAAAGAATAAGATGAAAGACTTAAGAATTATGTTAAATTCCTAGTGTAAATATAATAAGAATAAAGGATATGGGTGATATTAATATTCAGACTAGGTTTTCACAATCTTAATTTCTCTGTTCCTTTCCACTTAAAAATCTGAAAAAGTATTCATTATAAATTGTAAGTACAGAACTCTTAGAAAATCATTGGAGGGAGAGTTACATGATTCTTCTTACAGATACAATCTACTCTTCAGTAACCTGTAGGCCATTGAAAAAGTAACTCCATATCCAACAAAAAAAGCCAAAGCACGATTTGGCTGGGGAAGGGGCAGCAAATACGCAATTGTGTGGTAGATTCGTGCTCCGACAAAGAGTCTGAAGTGCAGGACGGCTGTAGAGAGATCTGGGCCACTTAAGGAATACAGAAGGCCAATGCCAAGAAATGGCACGATATTTTCAAGATCATTTAGGTGGGCCCTTCGTACACGTTCCACTCTGTCATCTGTCCGAAGATACTTCTTGGCATTTTCTCCTTTGCCAAAGCTTGCACAGTCTTCTGGGTTGGCAAACACCTTTCTTGTCAATCTAAAGAATGCAGTTGTAGTACTCATAAACATCATTTTTGAGAGAACAATCGTTGTATAGGAGGCAAAAGCCATGAATACTTCATTTTCCATTAGCTGGGTAATGTCAACCATTTTTTCAATTTTGATTGTGGACCCCGGCAGGCGTACGGCAGCAAACCTGTCCCAGCCTCACATTTCTCTTTTAATGAAGAATAATATTAATCTTCACAAGAGTCTGGTTGCTTTTTCTATTAGTCAGGGTTTTAAAGAGAAACAGAACCAATAGATCTAGATCTATCTATCATCTATCTTATCTGTATCTAACATCTATCTATGTAGCTAAATCTAGATAGAAAGGTATGTATCTGCAGATATCTATATAGATACGTGTCTATCTAGCTATCTATATATTTATTGAGAGAGACTGGTTGATTAAGGAATTGCCTTAAGCATTGTGGACACTGGCACATGTTTCTATGTTGCAGTCTAGAGGCAGAATTCCTTCTTTGGGAAACGCCAGTCTTTACATTTTGGGATATATGAGGGCTGTCTGAAAAGTATCCAGGCTTGTAACAATAAAAATAGAGGTATTTATAGATGGAGTTTTTCCAGACAGCCCCTTGTGTGTGTGTGTGTGTGTGTGTGTGTGTGTGTGTGTGTTTATGTATATAATCCTAAATATCTCCCTCTCCCAACACTCCTCCATTCCACACTATCCACATTTACAAAGTTTTTAAAAATTATTTTTGTCATACTCTTAGTAATATTAGGCCCACCTACTTCCTTCAAACTTGGAAGAGGCCCATGCCATTTATGTAGAGTAGGCTTGAAGAACATGGGTACTCTACCCTCTCCCCCAGGGAACGTCTCTGTCCTCAGCACCCACTTTCTCTATCTTATTTCTCTCTCACCATTCACATGTTACTTCTACTCTGAAAAGCAATTTAAAAAGTGTTGGGAGAGTTGACTCCTTTCAATTTGAAAGTTTTATTTATGGGCTTGCTTATAGAGAGGATGCCAAAAATAAGTATACAATTTTTAAGAAAGGAAAAAACAGTATTAAAATTGTAATACTTAACATATACCAACAGCAAAAGATAAATACTAGTCACATTTGATTCTGCAATCACAAGAGGTGCTCAAAGTAAGTGGTTACCATCAGCATTTAGCTAACACATACATGACATCTCTTAAAATGTGAATACATTTTTTTGGCACCTCGGTATCAGGGTGCCAGGAAATCCCCTTTGGCATCTACCCAACTCTGTGCTCTGCTCCAGAAGGGTAGGTGTCTGTGGCCTAGAGTTGCTTTGGTGATCGCCTTGAGAAGGCAGGCTCCCTTAGGTACATCTCTCCATCACTGCAGAGCACCTTTCCCCCGACGGTGGCATTTGTGTGTGTGGCAGTGAGTGAGATGGGAAGGATAACATAGTCTCTTCAAATCTTTGAGGGTACTCTCCTTTAGGAGGAAGGACAAATAGACCACTATCCAATAAATGTGAAAAACGGAGTAATCAGATTGTATAAATTTTGAGATTTTAAAGGGGAAGCTTCTCTGGAAGGTGGCTATGAAACTCTGGAGAGGGAATGGGATCATCATTTTAGGTCCATGGGATGGTAGACGTGGGATCATGTTCTAAGACTTAAATACAAACATCTCGAGGGCAGGGACCTTGTCTGGATTGTTGATCGTAACACCTTTAGAGCCAAACATAGTACCTAGAAAAAGGTAGGCACTCCACCTCCAGCAGGTACGTAATAAATACTTATGACATGAATAAATAAATGACCCAGCATACCTGAGCTCACCTGGCTCATTTGGAGCTGCTGTGAGTTTGACCACAAAAATGCTGCAACCATGCAAACACATTTGGAATTGAATGAGTGGGATCTTTCTATAAAGACAACAAAGATCAGTTCAGGAATCTGGATGAGTAGGTGATTCTCCCTGTGTGATTATCCAACCAAATTTCAACCTCAACTTCATATAATATTGAGAAGCATTAGCAGTTGTGGGCTGGTGAGATTGCACCTCTGGTTTTACGAGAGTATAGAAACCTGCTTAATCCCTTGTTTGAATCCTACAAGTCCTTAGAGTTCTTTGGAAAATCCAAGTAAAGACTCAGGAAGAAGATCTTGGACTTCTTCCTACTAAAGCAAGCAAGCAAGCAACCAACCGACCAACCAAGTGTTTTTAGGTTATTACATAAACAATTCAAAGAACCGTGACTGTATTTGTAATCTGAGTTTGTGGAGTATTCTTACTGGTTGCACAAATAAAAGAATAAATAAGGCCAAGTAGGTAATACAGTGCAAGTCACAAGCAATCAACAGGCACTGCCCCTGCTTTCCTGGAGCTATTTGTTAGCACTCTGAATCACTCCTTACTCAAGAAGAAATGTTGCACAGATTCTTTATACACACAAGCTAAAACACCTGCTATAAGCAATGGGATTGAAAACACGGTGACATGAAAAGAAGGCTGGATTGGGCTCAGGCCACCTGGACACTAGACCTTGCAGGTAGCTCTGCCATGTGCTGTCATGAGACACTGGGCAACTCACTTTATCCTCCAAGATGCTCTCCTTTCTTCTCTGACGAGTGATGATCTTTTCCTATCAAGGCTTAAGATTCTTTTATCCCCTGAAAGGGAGGTTTTTTTCAAAGAGCTTCTTTCCTCTTGGCTCTAAAGGTAACTTTTGGTAGGCTGTGTTCTGACAAGTTACAAACTGAAAAGGTAGGATTAGTGGTTATACAACCAGAATGGTTTGCAAGCTCTTAAAGGTAGAATTGCTCATGGTCTTTTATTCATACAGCAGAATCTAGTGATGAGCTCACCATTTCCATTATTAGTTGAATATGAATTTATTGGTGTTTATAAGTTGATTGGAACATTTTTCATATAATCGTATCTTGCCAAGAAGTTTTTCTAGCAGCTTTTAACACAGAAGTGATATTCTGCCATTAGGTAAGAATCCACAGGGAAAAATATAGAGAAAAACTCCAAGGACTATAAAAACACCAGGTATATATGTTCACAAGCCAGTTAGAGAATCTTCTTTTAGTCTTGTCAAAGGCTAATACTCAAGGCCAAAGGAAGAAAACTGAGGAACAACTGTGGGGAAACAAGGGTGTGCACATTTAAGAAAAATAAACAAAGGATAAAAAACAAAAGCAAAAAACATGTGTGAGTTAAGAATTTAGGTTCTGGAGAGGGATGGACCTTCTGGATCTGAGTACCAGTTTTGCCAGTTCATAGTTATGGGACCATTGCAGGGAAGAACTCAGGCAGAATTCTCTGGGTTAGATGTCAAGCTTGCACTACATACGAGATAAAAAAAAAAAGCACTCTTATCATCTACTTAAATCCCAAACAATAGTTCATAGTCAAAATAAAAACACAATCCAACTTTAAAATCAGATGTTGGCCCAATAGGTAGAGAAGAGGGAGAAAATAATAAAACCAAGCAAAACAAAACAAAACAAAAAAAAAAACAGAGAATGTGGCAAACACTGACTCCTCAATACTGGACTAACAAGAGGCCTGCCTGCACTGAAAGGAGTTCTTCGGAGACTGAGGACAATGATGAGAACTTAAGGCTCTGTCAGATGATCTGGTTTTGAACAGGACAAAAGTTGCCTTTTCTAGACCCCTTGTTTTTAAAACAACTGTTTTTAAATACTGACATTTTGGTTCAGCACCTGTCTTAATGTAAAATAGTGGAAATGAGGTAAATAGTTAGGAAAGAAAAATTACTACACTAAAAGTACAAATCACAGATTTAATTTTATAATATTTATAACACAGTCACACATTGATAATGATGATCAAGTGTTTAAGCATGAAATAAAAATAACTATTTGAAAAAAATCATGATTAAAGACAACACACTTTTACTCAGACAATAACTAAACTGCTAAAACAGTCTGGCTATGGAGGCATTTATATGTTTGGGGAAGTTCTAGAACCATCACAAATGAATTGTTCTGAAACTGTAATGATTGGTAGAAGAGTGAGTGCCCTCACCAATCATCATTCAGTAATGTGACCTGATTTTGAAGTGTCTCCATTAATGGTGATTCAAACTTAACTTATTGGTCCATAACTAACATTTTGCATTTTTTTACCTTACTTGTTTTCTCATCCTTACTGATTATTCTTCACGTACCCTTGAACTGTCCAGTACGTACCCCTTGGGGTACGTGTACCACCGCTTGGGAACTGATATTCTAGAGTATTGAATGTTTAGGAAAGGAATT
Source organism: Lyroderma lyra (assembly GCA_004026885.1). Taxonomy (NCBI): domain Eukaryota; kingdom Metazoa; phylum Chordata; class Mammalia; order Chiroptera; family Megadermatidae; genus Lyroderma; species Lyroderma lyra. Next base: position 62,671 of record PVJL010002237.1, on the reverse strand, counting down.
GCAAAAACTCAACAGTCCACACATCATCTTAAAAGGAACATTCAACTTCTAGTTAAAGAATTATGACAATCTTATGAATGATGGTAAAATATAACAAACATTTAAAATAGCACTTGGCTCTTAAATGCTCACAAGATGTCCTCAGGGGTTAAAAACTAAGCAAGACGCAAAGCCAGGTTGTTGGGCACATAGGCAACTACTAGAACTTGGATTAGTGCTTAGTAGGATGGAGATAAAGAGGTTCTGATATCCAAACAGGGACAGGAAAGAACATGTTGAACTTGGGCCTTGTTGGAAGTTGGAAATGACATCCCATCCAAATGAAAAGATTAGACTAGTGGAGAAATCCATCCACCAGCCCAAGTTGATAAGAAAACTGGCTCTAGATAGAAAAAAAAAGGTTCCACTGAGAATTTATACTATAGACTTATTCTTCCTCAAAGTATGGAGGTCAGATTTACACTTCTTTGTGTTCCAGAAGCCGTCAAGCTAATAAATTAACATAAGAGTGCTCCTGCTCCTGAGCTACTGATGCCTCCCAAGTTTCAATATAAGAAACAGTTGTTTCTATCTGGGTTCATTTCTATGGAAAGACTTGCATTCATTCTGTCTATAGATTTCTACGGACAAAACCCTGAGGGCAATGAGCTCACAATCTAGAATTTCAGAACAATTAAGACTCACACAACCATGAGAGAATCAGCAGACACAGGATTAGGTCACATCCCAGCACAAGGACCTCAGGTAAAGAATTGCTGACTAGAGTTGACAAAATCATTGTATTTAAATATAAAAAGAAAAATTAAAAAAGGAAACTCAAAAAAATAAACCAGGCAGATCTAGAAACAGAGTCAAATGAGATTTCTAGAAGGCAAACATATTGTTGGCATAAATATTGAGTTGATGGTGTGACAGAGACTCACAACTTCTCTCTACTTCTGAATATCATCCTGACAAATGTGCCTACCAGTAAAAAACAAATGAGCGAACCATCAAACAAACGAAAAAACAAACATGAAACAAAAACATTCCCAGCCTCCTATGTAAGTGTGGCCATGTGATTATATTTTGGCCGATAAAATATAAGCAGAACTTGGTTAAGTTGCCAGGAGCTATGCTGCGACCTTACGAATAGAAGCCAAATTCTAAAGATTCCTATGATTTTATCAAACTTCCACAGTAGCCCTAGAATGCATATATATGGATGTCTTTTATGTGAGAGAAACAATAACCTTGTATTATGAAGCCACTGATTTTTTTTGGATTTGTTATTATAGGCAACTAATTATAATTATTAAAATAAATTAAACAGCAGAATGGGTTCTGTTGAACAGAGAATTGGTCAACTAATAGAAATGAGGACACATTCCAGGGCACATCAAAGAAAGATAATGTTTTAGACAGTACGAAAGCGAAGGTTGGAGCTACAGAAGCTAGAATGCAAAGGGTGTATGTGCACACGCCTGCGCACACTGCAGAAGAAATGCACAGAGAGATGGAGTTTGGAGGGGGGGGGGCATGTTGAATGTGTGGAGAAGGAAAGGAATGCTTGGAGAGATTAAGGCTGAGAGTTTTCTAGAATTTTGATTCCACTTCAGAAAATATCTCCAGCTTATAAATATAAAGAAACCCACACAGAGACATTTCTCGGTATCACAATAAAACACCTAACACAGCGATGTTAAAAGCAACCAGAAAATCAAGAAAAGGATGTAAGCAACCGAGAACCAAGGAAACAAACATAAAACGAATAGGATGATAGTAGATTTAAAACACAGCATGTCAGTAATTACTGAAAATACAGTCAATATATCTTTTATAATACAAAAATAAAAAGTTCAATTCTGCTTCCAAGTGACACACCTTAAATGTACTAAGCCAGAAAGCATGAAAATAAAAGGAAAAAATATATATATCATGCAAAAATTAACCCAGATAAAATTTGAATAGATATTCTAAACATCCACGAAGTACATATTAAGATAAGAATGAATATTGGAGATAAAGAGAGCTATTTTGTAATAATAAAGAGACCACTTGAATAGGAAAATATAATAATCTTTTAGGCCTCAAATGTATGAAATACTGACAGAACTAAAGGGAGATTTAGATGGTATACAAATAATCATGGGCAACTTTAACATTTGATTTAACTAACAGAAAAACCACTCATAAAGATTTAGAAGATCTGAATGTCAAGTTTTAAAAATTTGAGCAATTGACATATTACAGCCTAATCGCGGAGGTGTCATCTCGTCACCTTTGCCACGTGGAGGGGCCTAATCACGGAGGAGACACCCATCACTGTTGACATTGTTGTAGTGGTCAGAAGCAAGTCACAGATCCTACCTGCACTCTAGGGGAGGGGATCAGACAAGGTCATGGCTCAGTGGGGATCACCGGAGGGCGTGTCTGCACAGTTCTGTACGTTTATTCCATACACAGTTACAGACTGCCGATTTGAGATGCGCTATTATGCTAGTTAGGACAACTAGATAAATAAGCTGTAGCTGTCTGCTCCCGAGGAGCATAAGGGGAGACAAACACCCCTCAACAGGGACTAAACATATATGCACAACGACAGAGGGAGGGACACCAAAAACTGGAGTAGAGGCGCCTTCCCCATCCTGGTGACAGGGTGAGGGAGGAGGGCGAGCCTGAGCTGACTCCGGAAGGCTCCTTTCTCAGCCCGGTGCATCTGCAGGGCTGCTGAAGGGCCTGAGTAAAGTGCTCTATAAAATCAGACCTAAGAGGAAGCAGGGGCCTTGTACACCTTGCACTGTCGGGCTTCACCCTTCTCCCACCTTTTTTCCCCTTCCCAACCAGGCTAAGAGTCCCCTGAGGGTAGAGACTATGGCTTGTGCATCTTCAAACGCCCTTCACAACCCTCCCCTGCCCTTGGTAGCACCGATTTGTCTAGCACTCAGCCCGCGCCTGGCAACTGTGTGTGCCTGAGCCCAGAAAGAGCTCTTCCCTGGGAGTGACTGTCTGTGGTCTGGAACCTCTTTCCAGACCGGGGGCCCACCTGCCACCCCACCCCGACCCCGAGTGCGCTGCTGTGTGGCCTCCTCTCACAGCTGCTGCCCCCACCCACCTCAGCTGCAGCTTCGTCACCGGGAGGGTGCAGGGGTCCCCGTGTACCCTGTGCACATGGGCTTGTTTGTGCTCAGCGAGCCAGGCCCCCGAGGGAGGACAGACGGCCAGGCCCGCGCGGCTCTTCACGTTTCACGTTGCTGTGTCTGGAGGAGGGCGGGGTGTGTGGCGGAGCGTGCGGGTGGGGGCTCCGTTTGCAGCCCGGGATGACTCGCCTGGACGGGGTGTTCCCCCAATTGCTCAGTGACCTGGCGGCACCAAAGGGAACAGCCCGGGCAGCAAGGGAGGGGACCTGGGCTGTTCCTTTCGGTGCCGCCAGGTCACTGAGCAATTGGGGAAACACCCCGTCCCTTTGCCAAGTGGGCAGTGTTTAGGCTGGGCCCGGCTGGGACAGCCGGCTGAGTCCCGGGGGACTGAACAGATCCTGCTGCCGGCTGTGGGGAGGCAGATAGGCGGGTCGCAAAGCTCCGGATCCCCAAGCAAAACAAACAGCTCTCCAGTCTGCAAACGAACCACAGAACTCCGCAGAGGAACTGACGCAGCTCCATCTGTGAGGGCCCCGGCAGGCAGGCGAGCTGCTTCAGTGTGGACGAAGAGGTTTATTTTTCTTATTAACACTGGGACATAGTAGTAAATCACTCGCTGAACCATATGCCTTAGCATGCATTCGCCTAAAAGGGCTTCTCCCAATTTGTGCAAAGGCATTCGAAGAGCTCCTGTATAGGTCAGGAGTGACCTGTGACCTTTCGTGACCCTCCGTTTCTTTATTTGGGAAGTGTGGAGAATAAAACACACTTTGTGGGATTGTACAGTGGTAGGTGTAAGCAAGGAGTCCAGTACGTGCTCAGTACTGGATAATGAATGCCCGGTACATCTCTATTATCAGCCCTGTAAGGGCTCCCTCACAGATTTGCTTGAGGATGACTTTTGTGAAAATCATGAAGCTGGCCTGTGCCCACCACGGCACCACCTTGTGTGCTTCCAACAGGCCCTCCGCGTACAGGAAAATCTGTATCTCATTGCTGCTGAAGTATGTTTTCAATTTAGGATTTGAGTTTCCAGATCGACTTGTGAACATCAGAAGGACTCAGTGTCACGGTGACATAATGTTCCCAAGGCCCCGTTGGCCGTCAGCAGAGAAATGGGCAGTGATTAGCTAGCTGTCAGTGGTCAAGGTGCTGATGGGACTTCGGAAACCAACGTGGGAAAAGAGAGACGGAAAGAAGCAGCCAGAGGGCTGCGGGGGAGGGGAGGTGGTCCAAGGGGGACTTCGGCAGTTCAAGGGATTGCTAGAGGCTGGAACTCGAAGAGGGGCACGAGATGGGAAGAGATGGGAGTCTTACAGATACTTGGGAGCGTGTTTAAAAGACATTACGTAGAAAGAGGACTTGGAGTACACATTTCAAACCAGAACAAAGAGGACAAGTAATCTGCATTTGAAGAAATGAGATTTGCACAAGGTGCAGGGGCTGATCTCAATGGATTGGTTTTAAAAATCATGATAATACAGTAGACTCTCCATTCACTGGAATGCAAGCAACAGGCCAAAAAATAAAAAAAAGAAGAAGAAGAAGACATAACACGACCTCTATCAGGCACGGGTGCCGGTTAACCGAGGGTCTGCTGTGGTTTTTGAAAAGCAGCCACCCCAAAGACGGCCACTGTCGTCTGTGAGTATTCATTTACATGCCAGTCATTTTGCTGGCACTTTCGTAGATCATGTCACGTAATCATTTGTGGGAATGTTAATAGCCCTGCTTTTCCTGAGAAAACTTAAAAATCCAACGGGTTTGCAAGTGCTAATGTCATGCTCTTTCCACTCCATTCTTTCCTCCCTAAAAATAATGGTTTGATCAAGATCTATTTTAACAGCAGTTTGCTCGAAAGGTGAGAATGAATTGCAAAGGACATGCGCAGAAAGGAGAAGGGGTTATCCAGTTGTACGTATTTTGTTAATGAGGAAGATGGTGTTAATGGAATTTGTTTACTTCATGAATTTATCTGTGAACGTCCCCATCCCTCGTCCATACCAGCTCTTTTCCTTTGGCCCCCCTCTAACCTCTGACCTAGTTACCCATAAATCAGTCATTCCCTTGACCTCCAAGAAGGTGTTCTGATGGATGCTGCTCGAGACATGTATTTTAGGGGTGGCTGCATCCAACCTTCTATTAATATCTGTTACCTAATTAAGAATCGTCAGAAGAGAAGGTCATTTTTGTGCTATTTATGGGAAGGTGGTCTGATGGGAAGATAGCCGCCCCCCACCCCACGTGGCCTGAGAACATTCTGTGAGAAAAGGAAGCATCATTTGCTCAGCAAAGCTTTGCTGCCTACTTCGAGTATTTTAGAATATACGAGTATATACAAGTGTATTGCCCATTAAAGTGCCCCCCTCAAAGGAGCTATCTCTGAAAAATTAGGAAGTTGCATATTTTTGTGGGTGACATAGACCCCTTCTAAGTGCTTTTTTCTCTAAACCCCAGTCCTGTTCCTTTCCATCTTGGTTTAAGTTTGTTTACAGGTGGGTTTGTGTCTACACAAGAAATGAGACCAGGTAGGCAGAAAGCTTGAACCCAAGTACAAATAATTCCAGAATATATCAAATACTGCTTCGTAGTTGTAAAAATGGGGACAATTAAGTCTTCCTTTCATAGTCCTTGCAGAGTCTTGTGAATGGGCTTAGCTTTCTCACAAATGGCACCTCCTCAATAAATAGTACTTCATGTTTTTTGAAGTCTAAAAAGCCTTTAAGGGTCAAAGAAAGAAAGCTCTAACACTCCATGGGGAGTGTATGTGTGGAATTGGAATTCTCAGTCAGAACTAATACGTGTTCTCTTTTTGCCCCATGATTTCCTCAAGTCAGTAACATAGCATTTACCATTCTATAGCAACTAGTTGTCAACATGTGTGGCCCACATATTACTAGATTGTAAATGTCTTATAAATTGGGATCATGTCTTTTTTATTCTTTTAGGATCTTCAGGACCACCTACTGGCTGCTTTCTTACAGGCTGTGTGGAAGAATTTGCTTAGTGCCTCACAATGTTCTCACCCCTTGTAGAAGCCTACCTTTTGCCCAGGTCTACGACTAACTTGGTTTTGTTAGGAGATGGAATAAATACATTCTTCTAAAGCATTCTAAAATCACCTTCTTTCTTTATGGGGTGTATTTCTAAGAAAAACGAACAACACCAGCCCTGGCCTGGACAGGACGCCTCACCATACCTGGGTGAGATGCAGTGGACACACAAATGCTTCTGTCAACCCATCTGCCACTTACTACATTTTGGTTACTAACAGAAATGACCCCCTCCCCCAAAGGCATTAATGAATAGTAAGAGTAACAGGACAGCAAATGCTTTTCTCACTATTGCTCAGAACTTTCAGTTCAGGTTTCAGGTTTTCCTTCATTCTTTGGCAACAGAAGAGAAAGAAAGAAAAAAAGGAGCTTAACATTCAAGCAAAATAAAATTGATCGAGTCCATTTTCCGATTGAGGTGATTATTGCGAGGAGTGATAAATACCACCCAGGTTTGTATTTTGCTGTCGGGGATTTTCGCTGCTTCCTGCATCTTGTATCTGTTTATTAAACCCGACTTGGGGAAAAAAATCCTCACGTTACACCAATGAGTTCATTTTCTCCACCTTGCTTCCTTAGCTTTCTGATCTTCCCCGAGCATGTATCTAAGTTCTGATCGCCAAGACTGCTTTTTAAATCTTTCAATCAGACATTCTGACCAGAAAATCAAATAGAGGAATCATATCTTGCCTCAACAAATTGTTTAACCCCTAGGTTGTCCTGGATAGCATGTGTTTTGTATAGAACAATCTATTTTTTTTTCTAGTGTTTTTTTCCTCATCTGAAAACAACTGAGCATATACTATTACAGATTTTTATTTTTGTCCTTAGTTACATGATGCAAATTCTATATTACTAAGAAGCAATAGTATACACTTTTTAAAAAATGATCTATTTCAAAATGTAATTGCAGTTCTAGGCTTTTAAGACCTTGAGGAACACCTATTGGTATGTTGGGTCTGTCTGAATTAGGTGGTTGTGAGATGGTATTGAACCTAGGATAGCATGACTCTCAAAAGGCTCCTTCCATTTCTTTTCTCTCCCACAAGCCTACTGAACTAAGAAAATGTTCTAGTTTGTCAATGTTAATAAACCTACTCCTGCTCTCCTGCCTTTACTGCCTCTCTGGACAACCATGTTTTGTTAACATCTGATTCTCGCCTCTCTTCTGAGGAAGTCCTTCAGAGGTCAGAGGCTAATGGTATCAGACATCAGCCTATCTGGTTTATTGTAAGGGTGTTTGGTTAAGATCAAGATCTCTGATAAGAATGAAGTTGCTCTGGCTGGGAAAGGAAATGATTTCAGAACAGCAATTCCTAGAGGAAGGCAGAGAGAGGGAGATGCACCGAGCACGTGACAAGTTGTAGTTTGTTTTGCTTTAAAATCATGAGGTCATCAAAATACAATCATTTATTACTGGAAAAACCAAACCTTGAGTTATGGGTCAACTAAGGCTCACCTTCAGATCTTTACTATTAAGATGAATGCAAATCAGATGAGTAGAAAGCAACTGGGAAGCAAAACAAATGAGTTTCCAGTTCTCCGAGTTGAAACCCATCCTCCCTGGATTTGGAGGTCAAAGCTCACCACTCAAGGTGACACCTCATATTTTATTTAAGCGCTTTTCTTCAGAGGAGTTGAAAGCACCTGGCAGACATTAACTCTGTTGGGTAGTGAAAGAAAACACAGATATTACCAAGTCAAGAGCTACATCCAAAGATCTGAGTCCCTTGGTCCATCCAGTTTAATAATATCCAGTTTACTTCCACATTGCTTGGTTTCTTAAGTATATTTTCAAGATGACATATCGGGATAGCTGGTTACCTAATTGAGGGGAAATAACTTTATGCACATGGAGTTATTTTCTTCGCAGAGTTCTTCAGAGTATCTTCAGTGTTGCCACAAAGTCCCTGTGCATGAAATTGTGTGCTCTGTTATTATTTGTGGGGTTTTTTTTTTCGTTGTTTTCTCAATTTCACTTTCACTGGGCAAAGACTGTCTTAATAATGTTCAACTGTGAGCTGAGGGAGAAGATGTTCAGAAGAACATGGAGAATAACTAGAACGTGGAGGGGACGGGACAGAGGGCGTTCACAGTGACAGCATAGTTCAACCGCTTCCTTTTTACTGATGAAGAAATCAAAACCCAGAGGAGGCCAAGTTCTTTATTCCCAGAGGGAGGGGTGGGGAGGTGGGGGGAGGGGGAGAGAGAGAGAGAGAGAGAGAGAAACAGAGAGACAGAGACAGAGAGGAGAGGAGGAGGAGGAGGAGAAGGAAGGAAGGAAGATGTCTGTGATTATGGTCAAACTGTCCTTTAAAATTCCAACCCAGTGGCCTGGGAAGGGCTGTTCTGGACCTGCCTCTGTATTAAGCTTATTCAACCCCTGGCCTGCAGGCCACACACAGCCCAGGACGGCTTCGAAGGAGGCCGAGCACAAATTCGTAAACTTTCTTAAAACATTACGAGACGTATGCACTGAGCTTTCTTTAGCTCATCAGCTGTTGCTCATGTGAGTGTATTTTATGTGGGGCCCAAGACAATTCTTCTTTTTCCAGTGGGGCCCAGGGAAGCCACAAGGTTGGCCAGCCCCGCTCTGTCCTCAGCACGGTCCTGCGTGACGATGCGCCTCGGGGCTTGGGCCCGCAGCTGCTCCGGGGCTGCTTTCCCAAGCTTCCAAGTGCTGTTGGCGCCGCACAGTGGAGGGAGGCTCCCGAGCACTTGCCGCTCCCTCTAGCGGGCCGTCCATTACCCAGCTCTCCTGGTTCCTGGGATGCTAAGGGAAGACCCCAACATTCTCCTGCATCTAGTCATCCTTTCAGAAATGGTGTGAGTCCATTTCCTCCAGGAAGCCCTACCACCTCCCCAAACTTCTGACCGATTACTGCTCTAACCTTGCTTACTTGACATTGCTTCTTATATGCTTATTTTTCACATGTGTCTTTTGCAGCTGTCCCATGTCTTCGGTGACTCTGTGAAGCCCGTAGAGATAGAAACTGCAGTGGCATCTCGGGACTCGTCATTGTGTATGGCAGTCGCAATGAGTACCCAAAATGACGAGTACCAAACAAGTTTTTTCCATAAGGAATAACATAAATAAATTTAATGTGTTCTCAAACCCAAACTATGCAAAATACAGAGAAGATCGCAAGAGGATGTGCGCAGGGCAAGAGCTACCACGTGGTGACATGTGACCCCTAGTTTCAGCTGGAAAGGGTAGCAAGCCCCGAGGCCATCGACACCGACATGTTCTAGCTTGCCCAGGAAGTGCCAAACCAACGACGAGTGCTGGGACAAAACTTTCGTGTTCAAATGCGTCGAATACCAAATTCAATGAGTTTCAAAGCAGTCGAGTACCAAGACATGACAGTATAGTGGCCATAACTGCCACTATTTCTCATGTTCCATGACCGGATGCTTCCTGGGCAGCCCTGGTACGCCTCTCGCATCACTGTTCATGTGTGTTGTGCTGCGGGCCTGAAAACAAATGCTTGGGGGTACGACGCTCCCATTTTTCTCCTTTTCTTCACCTCCTCCCCACCCACTGAGACAAGGGAGGCTTGAGTCTGACTAATGTTGGAGTAACTGTACACCGGTGTAGTCATCTACCTTGAATTTTCATTATCTTCAATTTTCAAGGGAGAAAACGGAGGCTCAGAGAGGCTCACCGACTTGGCTAGGGTCATAGAGGCAGCGAATGGCAGCGTAGACTCCTGTATTGAGGACAATTTCCATATTCCTCGATGGCTTTTGTCCTCTCTAAAACAATGTAACAGCGTTGCGCTGTGCACACTGTTCTGTACTTACATTCAAAATGCTGAGCCAAGGCCCAGGGGTAGACTACACATTACCAAGTAGAGGTCGTTTATCTTGGCTACTACCATGGGTTTACTTTTAAGAATTTTCCTCCTTAATGATTCATCTTCCCTGGAAACACTCAGGATTTCACATTGTCCTCACACTCTTACCTTCTTCTCCTTCTGTTCCTGCTCTATTTACTCAGAACCCTTCAATTCATTGACATTGAACTATAAATGGCTGCTAAAGCTTAGAGTATTTCTTTTTGCACGGTCATTTGCAATTCTCAGGTGGAGAATGCAAAGCCGTCTTGGACTGGTGCAAGTTCAGAGGTATACGAGAGAATGCGGGGGTGTCCACAAGCACTACCTGCCTGTTACATTTTCCCTCCTGGTGGAACACAACATCAAAATAAATATTTGGGAGGAGAGCATTGTCTGTCCCCAAGGTAGATTTCCAAAATTGCATCCTGGTTTTTCGGGTTCCTGATCATTCCCCCACAGCAGTAGTCTGTGTGAAATATTGTGCAGTACTAAAATCTACAGGTTGAGGATAAAACAGGTTAATGTCCTCAAGTGGATATAATCTAAAGTCCAGATGGTCCCCGCAGAACAACTCTATAGCAACAGGGAAACAAACAGGTGCAGGACAAGTGCAGTGGTGTGAAGCCAGCCCCAACCAGGGACTTGTATGTTAGGTGTCAAAATACACAAATAAAAATAACAGCACATGCCATGTCAATCTTTTATGATTTTTCTACCATTTTACTTGGAACTAAAAGTAAAGTAAATCCATCAACACTTTCTGATTGAGAATTGTATCCAACTCCAGAACATCCTTTCCTTCCGTTAGATTTTTATTTTTACTACTTCATTACTCAACTTAGATTATTTTTCCTCATTTTTCATTTCTCCCCCCTCAAATTCTTCTGCTTTGTGTAATTTAATTGCTTTCACAGCATCTGCTCTACCTCTTGTGCACTCCATGGTGCCATGAGATAAGGACAAGGTTAATTCAGCCCTACCTTCAGGGGTGGGTCCTGGTTGACCTGACCTTAATCATGTCCACTTCCCCCTATCACAATGATTGGTTCAGAGATTAGCAAGTAACCCTGGCTGTTTTCAGTGATTGCCTAGGCCAGACGTGTCCAACCTGTGGCTCAGGATGGCTTTGAATGCAACCCAACACAAATTCTTAAAACATTATGAGACTATTTTGGTGACTTAAAAAAAAACAACTCATTAGCTATCTGTCATTAATGTTAGTGTATTTTCTGTGTGGCCCAAGGCAATTCTTCTTCCAGTGTGGCTCAGGGAAGCCAAAAGTTTGGACACCGCTGTTCTAGGCTTAAGATCTAAGCTGGTCCAATCATACTGAAACCCTTGACTTTTGTTAGCTGCTTGATTGTAGAGAATCTGCATTTTTTTCTGGACAATGTGCAGAGGTACGGCCTAAGGCGACTGTAGCCATTTTGCTATAATGAGAAGTTCCAATCTGAAAACAAAGTCTACTCTTAAATAGGGATAGCAAAGAAAAGGCAATTACAGAACTGTGGAGCTAGAGCCTTGATCAAACCTCACCTGCAGCCGTAATTGGTCTTTTCATTTAAAAAACAATACATCCTTTTTATTATTTAAATCTAAGTCAAAAATTTCTATTTCTTACTACAAAAATCATGCTAAATGATAAACCATATATCATAATGTATTGGTGCTTTCACCTCAAAGGCACATATGTGTTTTTTTAATTAGTATTTTTGTTTTGAGATATTGCTTGCATACAGTAAAACACACTGTTTGTGAGTGTATGTTTGGACAGTGTATATACACCGCGTAAATGACATTTCAATCAAGATTGGAATAGATTTAAAAAACAGTTGCAAATTCTTGGAATCGTGAGACAATTACGTGAGCGAGTCTGAGCTGGCCAGCCAGAAGATGGGAGGAGATGTGGAAAATAACTGAATTAACCCAGTTCAGAGCCTGGCAACATCCAGACACATGAGAGAGAACCCTCCTATATTGTCCAGGCCATACACAAGTAGGCACGGAAGATGCATGTGATCAGCTGGGCTGTCCAGATGAGGAAAGCTACCCAAGCTGAGCAACAAAATCATCAGCTAAATAAAGCGAATGTCGTTTTATGCTACTGGGCTTTGCAGTGGTTTATTACACAGTGAAAGTAAATTGATAGAAAAATATAGAACATCCTCCTCACTTTAGAAATTTTCCTTGTACCCCTTTTTTTCTGCCAGGTCTTATGCCACTATACAGCAGCTGCCATAGTTCATCTCTGCCTATTTTTAAACTTTGGATAAAATAAATTCATACAGGTTACACTTTTGAAGTTCATATTTTGTATGTATGTTCTGCATCATTATGTGACTGTATGGTAATTTGTTTATCCATTCTTTTTGATGAACTTACAGGTTGTTTTACTTCAATTCTATCTAGCTCCTAATCAAGTAGAGTTGGGTGTTTTTGTTTGTTTTGTTTTGCCTGCTTGGTTGAATGTAGCTACTAGAATTAATTATTAGACCCTCTTTCAGGATTTATTTTAGCACGTCTCTAGCAACCGGTTTCTTTGTGGTAACCTTGCCCTTTAAACCAGAACTGTAAATTGCACGAATCCTAAGTGGTTTTATTATCTCATTCTTAGTCAGACTCTCAGTGGGTTCCCCATCTGACACCATAATTGGGATAGAACGAAGATAACCCTGACTATAAAGTAAGCTAGAGGGAGAAGAGGCACTGAAATATTTGTCGCATGTGGTTTGATGTGTTAATGCTGAGACATCTTCCTTTTACTGGGTCATCATTCTCACTTCTCCCCCATGCCGCTCTAAAGTGACGTCCTCAGAGAGCTTTGTATTTCAAATCTTTGCTTCTGGGTCAAACTAAAGAAATACTTATTTTCTTTTTCACTGTGAGCATTAATTACTAAAATACATTCAGATTCTTGACCTTACTACCTCTTAGAAATGCTTTATTCTAGAAAGGACACTTTATACATAAGAAGCTTAGCTTGCTGCCTAGGACTTGGTTGGTACTTGATATACAAGTATATTAATTTGCTTTCTTCTTCTCTCTGGGTAAATGCAAAGGCATCATTAGAGACCAGTGGACATGCTTCTAGGACATGCATGTGGCAGGAATCGAGATATTTCTCATTATACCCAAGTTGAAGAAATAATGTCAGTTCTTGCACACAATTGCAACTGACAAACAAGTTGGTCAATTCTGCAAAAGCTGGATGAATAGAGCTTGTTCACACCACAACAAAAGGCTTGCATTTACAACCCACGGCAATTATAGGGAGTTCAGACTCCTTATTCATTTCCTTTGTCTGTAAATTATACTCCTAATAATGTACGTGAATGCAATTTGATGAACAGATTCTACGTGGGGGGCAAGAATACCCTGGAAATCAAGTTTTCTTAAGGAATAACAACTGATATTTATATTGAGTTTTAGGATTATTTCATTATGTCACTTTTTGAGAGACTAAGCCACTTCCTATCTTCCACCTCCACAAATTCTTCATTGCTAGAAAAGTAAATTCTATCTTAGTATTTGATTTTCCCTCAATCTAGTGAATGAGTGTTCTCTCTCCATTGCTAAAAAATAAAAGAGATTTCAGGATTTATTGGAATGAATTGTAAATGTGAACAAGTACAGAACAGATATGGGGGGGTGACTGATGGTATTCCCAGATGTCTGGGTCTACTGGCACCTTCCTATCTATTTCCCTGTTAGAGCCACCTGGAGAAAGCCTCAAAACCTGGTTAACCCCGATCTGATAACGTGGAAACTGGGAAGGCCCACGTTAACTGCATTTTCAGGTCTTTGAATCCAATGGAGAAAATCCTGGGCCTTTTTTTTTTTTTTTTTTTGGTGTAGGCTTGGGCAACATCGCAAATGGGAATTTGAAATGAAATATGGTAGGCAGTATAGAAACCAAATCGTCTTTCTGATTGGCTAAGCTATGCTACCTTTGGACACAAAAGGGGGATTGCCCAAAGGTAAAATGCGAACAAGAATGTTTTCAAGATAGACCCCTATCTTGAACAGCTGTTTGTTTGTTTTTATCATGTTTGTTGTTAAGGCCTACATTTTTTTTTAAAATATGGATAAGAATTTTCTTCTATGAATCAAATGAAAAATGTTGAGTATACGAGTGTTTATGTCACAACAGAATGAACTAAGGAAATATGGAATCTTCTCTCAAATTAATTTAACAAGGAGTGGACAGGCTCTTAATTAATCTCCCCCTAATAAAGCTGCTAGATTAAATGACAGTACCCATTTTCCCTGCTAATCACACTGGCTAAAGCCCACAGTTACCGAAAGCTCATGCCCAACAGGGTTTTCTCTAGACGTCCGCACACCTCTATTCCCAGCAAATGAGTTGAGTGCTTACCAAATGTCAGGCATGGTGGTTCCCAAACCAGCTTATGCCAATTACACTTTATAGTCATCCTGTAATTAATTACGTATCACTCAAAACAATTAGATATGGGAGTGAGAGGAGAGAACTGTGTCTAAGAAAAATAAGCTCTGTGCTTTGCAAAACACGAATGATCTAGCCACACTATTAAAAAATGCTACAGGGTATAGGTGGACAAGACAACTGTAAAAAAATGTGGAGGAAAAAAGTATGACAATCTAGAGTGTCTCTGCACCCAGGTTGCTTTGCAAGTGTCTTTTCACAGATTCTGCTCCAACTTCAGGGAAGTAAATGTGGAAATCTCACAAATGCATCGTGGGTGTGGTTTTCAAAAGATGCTACTGAATTACATATGAATTTAGGGTTCAGAAACAGAGGGTGCTGAGAAAAGCTATTAATTATGAGAAACAGGATGGACTCCTTTGAGTTTTTATGGATTACAGGAGGTGGGTCTGAAGACAAATATTAACTAGATTTCTGAGCAAAGAGAATTACAATTTATACCTATATTATGATAATTTTGTCCTACATTTCTCACAGCATTGTTAATATTAAAAAAAAAATTACATGGTAGAAGACTGCATCTTCAACTCAGAGTAAGTCATAGTTCTCACCACCATGTGAGGATTCAAGAAATTTGCAGTCTGAGACGGGGAGGAGGGCTTATACCAGAACCTGTCCATGCTGGCAGCCTGATCTTGCACTTCCAGCCTTCAGAACTGTGAGAAATAAATTTCTGTTGTTTATAAGCCAGTCAACAGTAACATAGTAAGAGTTGAGTCCAGGAATTCTGACCCTGTAGTCTAAATTTTTTTTCTACTATACTCCATTTGGTGAGTAGATGTGTTCAACGTCATCAGTGTTCATTCACAGGAAGCCTGGGGCATTTATTTTTCTCTGGGATTAGTATATCTGTCAAACTCAGGGTAAGGGTTTTACCTGGCATTAAAACTTTTCCATGAAGCAGAAGAAATAATTTTTAAGCCACTAGACTCATAGAAGTTTGAGAGTGAAGCTAAGATGTTTCCATCATGAGAACAGAAACAAGAAAAATGATAATGAAGTTATTATTCAACTTCAAAAGAAAATGCCCTTGGAAAGAAGATGACCTAGACTTCAGGAACAGAGAAACTCCACAAAAAATTGGAGCAAAATAAATTTTAATGAGATCCGCCCTCCTTCCCATCCCCATAAAATCTGCCATATACAGGTATATTTCTTAAATACTCAAATCACAGAAAATGTTTTTTGCCCTTTTTGTCTTTACAAGTTAGTATTATTTCCTTTTGGGCTGTCTGATTCTTATTATTAAATTAATGGATTCAATACATGTAAAGACATATTTCATAAATCAGTTTCAGACATAAAAGAAAGGAAAATGTGTAAATTACTATAGTAAATAGAATTTATTAAGCTGCATACCAAGTGTTCTTTAGTTGTATTAAAGATCTTTGTGAAGTACTTATGCTATCCTTGTTTTCTATATTGTATAGTAAATATTTAACCAAGAACATAAAAATTCAGACAATTGTTTAATAATGCCTAATAAAAATGCTTGCCGATCTCAACTGAGTGACTGATGGATGGATATTTAACAACTTGAAGTGTTAATATATTTTGGCACTTGATATTTTATCTGACATAAAAATGAATTCTTTTTTTACTGCTGCTAATCTCTTTTTTCCCCACTCAACGACCATAAGAATATGGTTATTGTCGTTATTCTAATATTTAGAATTGGATATTTAATAAAAATTCATAGAGCCATTATAGACATTAAATAAGGAATGCATGCCAGACAAGCTTGAGAGTTGAACATAAGTATAGATTGCAAACTTGATGTCCTGAGTGTATAATATAATGCTTGGAACATAATAGATATTCAGTAATTATGTCAACACCTAAAGAACCATAGATAAAGAGTAACAATAATCTATATTTGAAAAAGTTCATGGCAAACTCTCATATTAAATATATTGTCAAAGTATGTGATAGTCTATCAAGATAGGTTTAGAATTAAGGACTACAACTTAACCTTTTTAAGTAGAATCTTTTTTTAAAGTGGAAATAAATGTAAACTATTTTACACAGTATAGAATAGTTTTTAACTATGTTTAGCAGCAAATTCTGTGTAATCATACTGTGTGAGTTTGAATCACCATTCTCTTGCACTATTAAATTGTGCAAGTTAGCAATTGTGTCTCATTGGGAAATTGCTCTGTGCCTAGCATTAACTTCATCATAAAATGGGAATTGTCATTGTATTTCTTCACAGAGTTGTGATATTTCAATGCCTGGCACATAAATAATACATAGATGCTAACCTTTTAAATTTTATATTATTTCTACCTTCCTGTTTGATACCATTTCTATCTTTTGAACATTAAACTTTTTGAAAACTCAAGATAAACAATGATTTTAAGTGGTATCGATTCCACACACTAAATTATTGGAGGCTGCTTAGCTCTGAATAATAATAGAAACTTAACTGGCCTTTTGTGTTCTATTTGCATGCTTTTTAATAGACATTGTTTTTTTCTGTCTTGATTTGTAGTTCTTATTTTTTTATTTGCCTCTCAGCATCAACTATTCCTGACACCCTGAATATTTTAAAGGAATCAACTATGACTGTCGTTCACAGGAAGGTGAGTTAGAAACCATAGGTTTTCTTTGCTTAAGTGAATTTCACAAACTTTTCTCACTTGCAACCAAAAAAAAAAAAAAAAAAAAAAAAAAAGTAAAGTGATCATCTACCCATGGTTAGGATACCAGTTACTCTTTTTTGTTTTATTGGTAACCTTGCCTCTCCCCCACAATCCTCCAAACATTCTATTCCTTTGCTACTATTAATCATCTCTGGGCTTAGAAATGAGATAACTTAGTTCGTTAATATGTTATCCTAACATGAATCAATATGATCTGAGGAGGTGTGACAGAGTTTTGTGACACGTATATTTAACTTCTTAGAAACATTTTTTTGGGTAATGTTTTTTACAATGTTGGCTCTACTTTGGATAGCTCATGCTTCTTGATAGTAACATATTATTGTCGAGTGTCTTTAGAGCCACAGAGTCTAGCATCAAATCTCAGGCTTGATCATTTAGGAATGGGATATATTTGAAAAGTTACTTAATATTTCTCAGTATCAGTTTCTTATTTTACAGAGTGAAGATAATAATATCTCACTTAGTTGAAATGAGGAGTAAAGGTAAAACCCTTAGAGCAAAACATGGCATAGGATGGCTGCTTGTGAAACAATGCTACAGCCTTTTAAGTTAGTTTCTAAGTCAATGGGATACTTTCAGCTATTCTCATGATGATTATTGACCCATGTATTCTGTTTACAGTTTCTTTTTTTTCTTTTTCTAAGTGTTTATTTTAAGGTATTTCATTTTCTTTCACTTTACAGGGGAGAGGGTCAGAAAGAAAGGGGAAAAGAAACACAAATCAGTATTATTCTTTCTTGCATAGTTCGGTTTTAGATGTCAGGAAAGGCTAAAAGCCCAAGTCATGGAAACAACCAAAGTGCCCTGCGACAGATGACTGGATAAGGAAGCTATGGGTCATATACACAATGGAATATTACTCAGCTATAAGAAAAGATGAAACATTGCCTTTTGTAACAAAATGGAGGGACCTGGAGATCATCATGCTAAGTGAAATAAGCCAGACAGAAAAAACGAAGAACCACATGATTTCACTCATGTGTGGAATATAAAACTGAAGGCAGCAAAGAAAAACCAAATGAACAAACTCGTGGACACAATCAATATTTTAGTTGTTACCTGAGGGGGTGGGAGAGGAGGGAGTGGGAGTCAAATGCACGGTGATGGAGAGAAAACGGACTCTGGGTCGTGAGCACATAATGCAACACACAGACAACACACTGCAGAGTTGTACGCCTGGAACCTACGTGATTTTCGCTAACTAATGTCACTCCAGTAAATTTAACAACAACAACAACAACAACAACAACAAACAACAACAATGATAACAACAAAAAGAGGACTAAAGCCTTTCATTTCAATAGGCCTTATGAATTTGGATTTTTGGCAGCATATTCTTTTGTTTGGGTTCTTTCACTATGTTTAAATCTTTATTTTCCTGCAAATACTATTTTTTCAGAAGAGCATTTTACTGGATTTTCTAGAAGGATAGTGACTGAGGAAACTCCTGGGTTCATAGGCATTTTGAAACACCTTTAATTTCAGAGGAGTTATTACGTGTTTCTGGAGCGTTCTAATAGGTTAAATGTGCCTTTAAACACATAAGCTTTTATTGTCATTCTTCCTGTTTTACAGTCTCTCCAATTCAATCCTGCTTTCTCCACATGGAAGACAGCTAAGAAAACTGCTCGTATTTCCTTTTCTTAACCTCTCTGCTGCCAGCTCTCCTACTCCCCTCCATCCCATAGGAAGCCAAGAGGCTGCTCAAATTTCCTCTGTGTGGTATATGTCCCACCTGGCTTCTTCCTCTCCTGCTCTGCAACAGGTGGCTATTTTTGTACTGTCAGCACTCACTACCTCCTGGATGTTAGAATCCATTCCCTGTGGAAATGCAGATATTTGAGTTTCTTCCAGACTTCAATGGGTCAATTGCCAATTTCCATTTTCTGAAAATAATTTTCTTTTGATGGAAAGATCTTGTTCCTGAACCAATGCATTAAACAAAACAAAACAAAGAGAATTTTGGTTATACTTAAAGATTGATCTGTTTGTTGCCCCTTCTCTGATTTCTTTTGAAAGGTCTCCAAGCACATGGAGACTCATCAGATTAACCAATGAAAGATGGAATCTAAATTCTGGCCACCCCAATTTTAGTCAGGTTCATCATGCATTTCAGTACTGTTCTCTTTACCATTATTTTGGGTGTGAAAAATTAGAATATCTAAGGATATTCACCCCAGGTAATAGTGAATGCTAGTTAGGTTTGGGAGCCACTGAACAAAACAATATTTTTAACAATGGAAATGAAAATGTTTAATATGTTTTTTTTTCCATAGGAAGGACTTGAGAAAGTAATACTTTTTTTTTTAATCGAAAGAGGGAAAAATGAAGGCTAAAGGATAATGTGATTAAAATAATAATTGGCCTCATCAATACATACCAGGTATGAATTTTTCCCAGCAGTATCAGGCACATGATGAATGACTCATTATGTCATTTAAAGCTTTATCAAATTAAATTTTACTCTGAGCTCTCTTCTTGTTGATCTGCCCAGAAATTTAATCTCTGTCATTATTGGGGATTACTCCCTGTCTCTTAGTCAAGGGTTGTGCAAAGCCTCACATGATCTGATAGAGGGCAGAATATTCCAGAACCCCTCCCACCCCCATTCTTAGCCCATGTGAGTCATCATTAATGGGCTCTCCATTCTAGTCTTCATGGTAACTTGGAATCAGGAAATAGTCTAGCTTTTTCTGCACTTTTGGGCATTTGTAGGTCTAGGGTGTACCAGATGCTTCTCTGAGAATGCCACCTCATCAAGCTTTAAGCCTCAGCAAGAGGCCAGGGCTTACAGCACTGACGCTCAAGTTTTCTGCTGACGTCTCTCCTTTCCACAGTCTCGGGTAATCTCTGTCCTTACTCTCTGATCATTTATGCCTCTACCCATTGATCCACAATCTTTTGCTACATACTACCATAAAGATGTGGTATGAATTCCATATACAAATAAATTAAAGCAGCTTTCATTAACTTTCTCACTGTTAAGGAAAAAGGAGCTATCTGGAAGGAGGCACAGGGTGGTGTAATGGAAGGAATGTCAGCTTGAAGGCTGTACCCAGCTGGGCTCAAAATTAGGAATGGCCACTTAAGGGTCAGAGTATGTCGGAGTATGATTCTGTGACTCCTAGAGTGAGGACAGTAATACTCACCTGTTCTAGGGTAATGTGGCTACAGAGGTAATGTGTATAATAAATACACCTGGCCCACAACAATTGTCCTCTCATTTTTAGATTACTGACTGTTGACATGGGACTGGGTGGACCATTATGAATGAGGAATAAATTTATGAGTCTTTAGATGACACTCTCGACCAAGAGAGCTCTGTGATTTGAGCGTGTGATTCTAATTTCCCCTCTTCACATGACATCCTTTTTCCATTCTTTCATTCAACAATGTTTATTGCTTAAGATAAATCATATTTTACTTTGCTATACTCCATCATTTTAATAATATAAGCTTACATATCCTGTCACAGAGTTTATATTGAGGTGTGTGTTGGGAGGAGGGCAGTCGATTAAAATGAAGTGTGTCGAGTGCTGAGACAGATGTTATAAGAGGACCTTGTACACACAGGAACATCAATCCAAGCCTGAGTGGTGGGGGGCAGCGATAGATAGGTGAAGAGATCAGTACCTTCTACTGCATTAATTAATGAACTATTTGTTGCTTAGCTTTCTTCTGAGGGACAAAATGCTCCATAGTTACTTGGATCTGCTATTTATACTTTCAAACACAATAAATGCTTTTGCTAAAATTCTATCCCCTTGATTAATTTACATTTAGTTGCATTGGGTTAACAAAAAGGCTCTGTTGTTCACACTGCCAGTGTCTCATATCCTTCCTTCTCTTAACTTGGCTGTTGAAAAGATTAAGGCAGTCATATTCATTTTTCTTCTTATTTAAATTGGGAATCTTTTCTTCAAACAAAATTCTTGTTGGGATAC
The DNA here is from genome assembly GCA_004026885.1 of Lyroderma lyra. Lineage (NCBI taxonomy): Eukaryota > Metazoa > Chordata > Mammalia > Chiroptera > Megadermatidae > Lyroderma > Lyroderma lyra. The sequence goes on along the minus strand of PVJL010002237.1, from coordinate 41,588 downwards.
TAAATATTGAAAAGAGAGAATAAAAAAACACAGATGTATTCCTGTTAATCAAGATCTTCTCAAAACCTCCCCACCTTCTCCCCACTACTGTTTGTTAATACTTGAGAACCCTACAGAACCCTAAGGAGATGCCAGGCTTTCTGGATGGGAATTATGGTGAAGAAATGATTCAGAATTCCCTCTATTTGAAATTCAGAAGGATAGTCAGGATGATGTAACAAGTATTTTCCAATGGTAAGAGTTTATAGATAAATAAATGATGCTCAATTGCAATCTGACACCTTGTATTCAGAAGAGTTTTTCTTGTATTTCAGTGATGTTTGTTATCTAGGCCATGTGCGTTACAAGCCAGCCAATGCCACATGGAAAACACTATAAAATGTTTCCTAACAGAATATGAAGAAAAGGCATGGTGACACGGTCCCACCAATCCTATTCTTGGTGAAGAACAATGATCTCTGTGTTTGAAGATGCAGTTTCTCTCTTTCCTTATAGAGGGACTTGAAAAGGTCAGCATTCAGTACAAGGGGGGAGATTTGGCCCTATTTTATGGAACTCTAAGGGGGGAGAGCGAGAGAGAGAGAGAGCAAGAAAGAAATTTTCCAAGTGGTTGTACGGATGAGATATTATTGTGTGGTGTACATGCTTACAGCTGGTAGTAATCACTCTCAACATTATACAGTTATTTCCCAGTATCAAATGTGAACACATGTGAGCCTTTTCCTTCAAGGGTATTTTTTGTTCGTGTTCTTGAATATAGGTTATCATTGTGAACCTAACCCACTTTTATTAGAGTCTGTTTCTAATCAAGTGAAAGGTCTTTACTGGAGAATATTTCTTGTGGGTAAAAAAGTAAACCCTTTGAAAAATTAATGACAGAAATTTCTTTGGTAATTCATTTTTGAACACATGGCTTTGGTCATGTGTATCTTTTGAGGCTGTTGTTTATTCACCAGGCCATACACATCTATTTATAGTAATGCAGAGTTAGCAGGTAAGAAAGTAATTCTTCTGGAGAAGACTATCATCTATTTTATATTAAAACAATTTGAATTAGCTACAAGGTAAAGGGTATTTTGGCCTCACTTGCATTTAGTGTCAGAGGATTTAAGAGCAGTTCTTTAAGATATCCTTCAATGTGATGTCATCAATACTGTGGCAGGTTGAAAAAAAATGATCCCCTAAACTTTAAGTCCTAGAGGGCTATTTACTTTTTAATCCCTGAAATCTGTGACTCTACCTTATATCTTCATGTGATGTGATTAAGTTAAGGATCGTGAGCGAAGGCACTCAGCCTGGATGATCTGGTAGACCCTGATCACCATCACAAGCATTCAAATAACAAAGAGGTAGAGGGATATTAGACAAAGATACACAGAGGAGAAAATGTTACAAAGACAGAGCAGAGAGAGATGCAGTCACAAGCCAAGGAATGCTGACAGCCACCAGAAACTGGAAGAGACAGGAGTGAACCTCCTCCTGGAGCCTCAGGAGGAAGCAAACCTTGACTAAACCCCAATTTAAGGTTTCTGGCCTACAGATTGTGAGAGAATGCATTTCTTCAGTTTTAAAACACCAAGTGTGTGGTCATTGTTATAACAGCTACACAGAACAAATACAGTTATGTTAAAAAATAACACAATCAATGAAGGTAAGTTTAAACTTACTAAGGTAAGTTTAAATTTCCATTTTATGTGAAATACTAAAACACCTCGTAGTCTCTGCAAATTGATGATTGGTTTCTATTTTTATGACGTTCTATATGTAAATTCATCCTTAACCCATCTTATTCCTCAATTCCATGTTGCATTTTTGCTGAATGTGTCTTCTGATTATGGCCATACGTGAGGTACAAATCCAATTTGTTTCAATAAATCTGGGCCTGTGGTTAAAATTCGAGGTTACTCTTGCCATCTGAATTACTGGATATTCTCTCTCTCTGTATATTTTCATTCAGTGTATGTATGTTTATGCCCCCCAAAATGATATTAAGCCTTACTGAATTCACGATTAATTAATATTAGGCAAGTCCCTTGCTTTCATAGAGTTTACAGACCAGTGAAAGAGTAAATAAATAAATAAATAGAGTGGGTGAGAGGGTGAAGGGATTAGAAAGTACCATTGGGAGTCACAAAATTGTCATGGGAATGTGAAATACAGCATGGGAAAATAGTTAATAATGTGAAAACTATATTGGTGTTAGATGGGCACTAGACTTACAGGGGGAGCACTTAATAAATTATATAAATGCCTACCCACTGCACTGTACACCTGAAAATAAATACTATTGAATGTCAACTATGTATATAGTCACAGCATGTAGAGGACAGCATAGGCAATACAGTCAATGGCACCATAATAGCTATGTAAGATGTCTTATGGGTAGTAGACTTGTTGGGGTTATCACTTTGTGAGGTGTGTAAATGTCTGATCATCATGTTCTTTTGTACACCTGAAACTAATGATAAAAAGTAAATAAATTAATAAAATTAATAAATAGCAAATCAGTGAGAATATGTTTGTTTATTGTATATGAAGACTATTACTTTGGTCGTTTCATAACAGGAATTATTTTATAAAAGTCTTTAAAATGGTTTAACACAAATAAAGCATTGATTAAAATTCATACACACAGCATTCCTCTATGTGTGTGTGTGAACACATATATAATAAGCATATATATAGGATTCTTTTTTTTGTGGGGGCGGGGTGGGTGTAGCTCCCTGGCTGGGAATAGAACCCAGACTGTGGCATTGAGAGCGCCGAAGCCTAGCCACTACACCACGAGGGAACCCCTTATGTGGGATTCTTAGTATAATTTTTGTTGTTCTTACACTAAAAAGAGAAAAAAGAAGCCTAAGCATAGCAGTGTAACTTCCCAATAGTTTTAGTGCTCTGCTATCAAGTGTACTAGCGACTTTAGAATGTGAAGACAGGAATTAAAACTATATTCCTTAAGGCCAAATGTAGTGTTTCCTGTGCCACCCCGAGCTATACCCCAAGTTCTAAGGAATGCCTTAGAGCTTAGAATTTATTTCTCGCTTTAAGTTTCAAGTCCTAGCATCTTTTCTTTGTAACACTATTCCTAATGTAGAATGTTTAGAAAGAACTTTGATTGTTTTATTGCTAGGTTGTCAACAAATGTGTCTATGTTTTCATGATGTTTAAGAGCTGGAGCATAAAGGAAAATCAGGGTAAAAGCCTGACAGAGGGAAGCTGATGAGGAAGATGGATATTAAAACTGATTCTTTTCTTTGCCAAGCATCTTAGGAAATTATACAAACCATAGGAAATTCCCAATATTAATTATTTTTGGCCTATAGAAACTGAGTTCATATCGTTCCGCACAATCATTTGTGAAGATTTGTCATCTCACTGATGGATTTAATTTGAGTCACTGTAGCGTGCCAAACCTGGTCAATTTATTCAGGCTCGTTTTCAGTATGTTTCAATCACATTCACCAGAAATGAGTGGTTCTATTTTTTTCCCGTAGGTCCACATAAACGACACTGGATTTTTGCAAACACCTCTGAGAAACATTAACTCCTATTAAGCCACAGTTTTAGCAAAAGAAGAAATTGTTCTCACTCCATTCATTTCCTTAATACTTTAGACCAGGGATTGACCAACTTTCTCTGTAAAGGGCCAGATAGGAACTATTTTAGATTTGCAGGTCATGTGGTCTCAATTGCAACTACTCAACTTGGCCACTGTAGTACAAAGGAGCCACAGATAATATATAACTAAATGAGCATGTCCGGATTTCAATAAAACTTTATTGATTTACACTGAAATTGGAATTGAAATATTTGATATTTTTGACAATTTTTCTTTTGAAAATTTCTCTCAATAGTTAAGATACGTAAAATCTATTCTTAGTGAATGTGCCATAATAAAAGCTAGCACAGAGGGGCAATTGGCCCATGGGTTATAGTTTGTTGATGCTCGCTCAAGAAGCACGCTTGTCAAAATATTTAGGAAACTCTTAGTGAGATTCTTTTGGGTTCATGAAGCATTAGGTCCAATGGAAGAGCCAAGAGAAGCCGTCAAGTTTAAATTCCCCAGAATGCTACAATTTTAAATTTCTACTCAGGAGGGCTGCCACAAATGCCATTATTCTAATATTCGGCAGGTCTGCCAGGGGATATTCTCAGCAGTACTGTACACTAACTGGAGAAAACTGTAACCAAATCAGAGAGGAAACTAAAGCCAGAGAAGTTTCATTTCCTCTCTAGCAGAGAAACACCAGGCAGGTTTCCCCTTCCATTCCTCAACACCTGGTCCAGATGAGGGTTGCGCTTTGTGTCAGACAGAACAGAGCACTGGGCATCCCCATTGAGATCCAAGGCCTTCATCAGGAGCTTGTTTCCTCATTTTGGAAGTCCTAAATGAGATTAACCTGCTCCTTTCTTTTTCTCTGTCGTTTTAACTATTAATATCTACTGAACAATCTTTCATTTTGCCAGCTATAATCACAAACAGCCAAAAGGTTGGACAGTTTATGCCCCTAACTTACAAAGGTTTCATTCAATGATTGATTTCATGTCTGAGAAAAAAAAAAAAAAGAAAGAAAGAAAGAAAGAGAGATATTACCTAAAAGGTGTAAATAATTGGGTGTGAGCAATCTCTATACTTCAAGAAAGTGAACACTTCATTCTGAGCTGGAGATTCGCCAACCCAACAGTGATTTGAGAATATTATTTTTCATCCTTTCCTTATTAACTGCTCTTTTCACAGTAGATAACTGAAGTTTTTGCCTTCAACCTAGCCTGAAAACCAAGTCATTTGCAAATCTATGCTACTTTACAGAGCTGGTTGGAGAGAGAGGCAATCTTGTTATTTCATCCAACCCCAAAGAGAATATGGTGATTTCAGTAGGGTAATCTAACAAAGATCTCTAAGTCACACTTGAATCTTTTCTCTTTAATGTGTAGAGATTCTGGGCAAGAATTACTGGTTTGAGAATGGTGGGGGATGACTATTATATGAAGAGTCACTTTCTTTTTGCCATAGTGGTTGGTTGTAGATTTCTATATAGTATGGACTATGGAGTCATGATGCCTAGTTTGATTAAAAACTTCATTATTTACTTTGGATGAGTTTCTTTACCTCCCTGTGCCTCAGTTTCTTCAGCTGTAGGATGGGGTAATAATAGCAGGCTCTTCTGAGAACAAATGAATTAACTCATGTTCTTTGTGTGGTTTGCCTCATTTCACTATTTTTGACCCAATTAGCAATATCTCTATTAGCTAAATTCCACTCACTGAGTACATTCTGTTGGGAAGGTGAGGATACATGCTAGCCTTTGGAAAACCCAGCTTCTACTTAACTTGGGTTGCTTTTCTACTCAAACCCTATACTCTCATCACAGAAATGACTTGGATCCCCAAAGCTATATTCTCCCCATTTCTGTGCCTTTATACATACGCTAGTCCATCAGCTTAGAAATGCACTTCCCTTTCCTCAACTTGCCTGAAAAACTCATTACCAGATACTTGAATAGCTTTCCTTTGAGGAAGACATCTGCAGCCTTTGTCTTTTGTTCTCCATTCTAAGCCAGGTGTCTCTGTGTGGTGTGTTGATTTCTGTTGGAGCCCTTATATTGCATTATCTATTTATCTGCTCCCAAGGTTTCCACAGTGTGACCTCTTCATAAGAATGTGTTGTTTTTTTTCTTTGCTTTAATCCCTTAGCTTAGCATTCAGTCAGAAATAAGAAGTGAATCTTATTACCATAATTGACCAGTAAAAAATGATTTAATATGATAGATAGGATTAGAATTGCAGAGAAAAACTTGATAAGTTTTTCTCTTTTTACTCTTTTTTTGTATACTTAATTAGGGGGCAAAAAACCTCCTCCCAAACCAATAAAAAAACAACTACAGATGGAAGAGATAGGCAATAAAGTATGTACTGGTTGTTCAACTTGTCCAGGGTTTCTGTATTCTTTTAGATTCAGCTTTACTATGTTGATCCTGCACTCTCTCTCTTACTGCATTCAGTTCATGCCTGAGTTTGTGTCACAAGGAACTGAATAGGAGCTGAGGGAAATGTAAGTATAAGATAGCTTCTGGTGTAAACGCTTCTTGGAAGGCCATATTTGTTCTATCGGGAGACAGCTAAGATGCAGCATTGGTAATAAATTAGGTGCCATGAATATGAAACAAAGCCAGAGAACACATACTTGTTCCTATAACACGGACAAGTCAGCTTTCCAAGTTCCTTGCATCACAGCAGGATTATCTATGACTTGAAATGAAGAGTACATTGGACCAAGAGTCAGAAAATTGAGTTCTCATCCTGATGTTGCCACTTCTAAGCTATTGAGATTGTGGAATGACATCCTTTCACTCAAAGTTTTCTCATCTGTACAACAGTGTTGGTTATACTACGATCTGATATGCTTTTTATTTATTCATCAGAACGTTTGGCTAAACATGAGGTCAGCTTTTTGATAAGACCTCTTACTTCTACCTAGAGCTTTCCCCAGCTGAATCCTTTGTTGTGGAGTATCGCATTTGGGGGAAAGCAGTTCAGTAAATGGGATCGCTTCTGATTTTACAAAGCCCGCATGAAGCATAAAGAATGCCTTGGATATAGGCAGCCATTCTCCAGGACACCCTCTGAATTTTTAATTTGGATCCATTTCATTCCCTTAATCGAACACCTACAAGATGGCGTTTATAGCAATCACTGTTCAGAAGGAAATTCCCTAGGCCTTGTTTCTGGCTATGTTAGGAAAACTAGTTTATTGCAGGTGATCACACTGTGCTTCTGGAACCGAAAGAGTGCCACAAAGCTATTGTGTAAGTCCTGGATAATTGACACAATCCCACACCACTGGTGGGATTCAGATCCAGACAATGGGCTTAAATAAGTCCCATTGACAAATTTCCAATTTTCTGGTAGAGAACCACTTGTTCTTGGTAAACACAGTGTCCCTTGCTCCCACCTGTGAATCCTAGGCCCCAGAAGCCAAGGCATGGTGGAGAAAACATTCATAGATTAAAGGAGAGGACATTTGTATGCATTTGATTAAATGTACACCTTAGAACCAGCCCTATTCCTTCTGTTGATTAGAGGTTGTGCTCCTTTCCTTTCTTGAATTCACACTTCCTGTTTCCTTCAGGGTCCACTGTGCCCATACACCTATCTCTCTCATTAGTCACCATTACATTCCCCGCAGTCCCCCGACTGGAAACACCCATCAAGTTTCTAGTTCTGAGCTCTACTCTGTATTCTGCTATGTGAATGATTCAATAATCTAATTGAGGTTAAACTGTTAATAGTAAAGAAGAGTGTAAGGCATCACATTCCCTAAATGTCAATAGCACTTTAATGAGAATAAAATACAGCTATAACCTGTGGGTAATATTTGCTAACATCAAGCAATCAAAGGGGCAGGTCTACATTCTGCCTTCAATAAACTTGGCCTTGCTCCCGTGTTCTCCTTTAGTGACCCTAGGCCTTCATTATTTCAGAGCTGTGTGAGTGACCAACTACCATCGCAGACATTTACTTCTATGGAGGGGAAAGAATTTTTGCTGGAAAAAGTTTATCATATAAAATCACTCACAATGATAACAAATTGTCCAAACAACAGACATTGAATCTTTTTTCTGTCTTATTTTTGCTTTCCTCTCTGCCTTCACCCCTCCATTTCTGCAATTTCTTGGCTGTGTGTTCTATGAAAACATTCTTGTACTCGATGTATTGAGAGAGGGGTGATGATTCATTCCAATATGGCTTCTACAGTACATCATCAAGGAGTAAATTGTCCTTAAACACCCCCACTTCTCTGCTTGTTGGTGATCATCAAAATTATGGACAAATCAGCTGAGAGCATCATTATCCAATTGGATAAAATCTGCGAGGTAGACTGAACACAAATAAAACATTGCATTTGGAGGACTCCCACCTACTTGAAACTTTCAAAATGAATGAATTTGAGTAAAATTTTTCCTTTAAAAATATATAATATGCTCTGTGCATCCTGGTTGGTCTCAAACTCTTATTACTTCTCTAGGAATACAGAGATACAATTTTAAGCTTCAGTTTATTCATAAGGGATTCAAATCACCAGATAGTCAAGGACCTGATTCAAATATACTTGGCAGGAAAGGTAGACTTTGTAACCCACCTCCCCCGTGTGTGCGTGATTGCGAAACCACCTAACGCGAATGAATGGAGGGACTGCCTCTCCCCAAGATGAGACGCCCTCATGGTGATGTCTGGATTGGATTAACTATTCCAAGTGACCGTTCACTCCCTGTCTGAAGCAGAAGTGGGAGCATGGTCAGATTGTAAACACTTAGCACGGAGAAAAGACTGGAGATCCTTGGGGTTCCTAGTCACCCTTGGAGAAATCAGTCAGGCCACCATAGGCCCGAGAGGCTCGACAGTTTCCTTACTATTACTCTAGAGTTGTGTCCTCTCCCTCTTGCTGACTGACGCCTGTAGGGGAGAAAAACAAAACAAAACAAAACAAAAACCAAAAACAAATGTGCAACAGCAAAGGGACCACACCCTGAGATTTCGTTTTACCAGAAATTCAGAGCCGACTTGGGCCTGGTGCAAAATCCAATTTCATGTCAGGTTACATCTGGGTCGTTGTGTGGCACTTTGTCCTTTTGTGGCAAATAAATAATAGAGACGTGAGAAGTAACATGTCTGTTGTTTTTGACTTTCAAGATGACACATACAAAATAAACCAACATTTTGGTCAGCGTGAACTTTATCAGGGTCAGTTACTTTTGTTTCCCTGGGGAAGCTGAAATAACACATTCACAGCTAGACCTTTAGCCTCCACTACGGACTCTCAGCCTCTGAGAAAATACATTTCTCTATCAATCTACCTTATGTTCCTTAACATATCAGTGGGACGGGGTAATTTCTGGGTAGGCTTCAGACTTAGCACATAACAACATGTTTCAGTAGTAGATAGACTGTGAAATTCTTCTCCTTAGTTAATAATCTAAGACTATTTACACTCTCCCTCCTTGGTATGGTTTGAATGAAAGTTATAACTAAATTAATATTTGTTTATTAGAAGTTCTTTTTAACATCTAAGACTCTCCCTAAGAAAGTTAAGGTTTGAGAAACTAGGTCGAGTTATCATAGTTCCTTTTTCTAATAGCCAAGATTCATATAACCACATAGCTGATAGATAATCCAGGTAACAAGAATGCCATCCCCGCCCCCATTTCTAAATAGGGTAAAAAAATTAGAGAACAGGGAAAAAATTCACTTCCAAGTGACCAATCACAACTGTTAAAATGACAAATAATTAAGAAGAAAACCATTTGCAAGGTTTTTATATAATAGATCAACTTTAACTCTACAAAATAAACAAACAGTATTTGAAATACTGGAAAGTAATAGCAATGTCAACATTGTCATTGTCATCAGCACTGTAAAATTAGATGCCTTTTGGGAAGAATTCACAGTGTGAGACATGAGGAATCTAAATTATAAGTCTTGGTCCTAATCTCTTGGTCCTAATCTTCCAAGGGCATTTAGATAGGAAGATGAAACATAGAAACATTGGCACAATATATGTCCTCAATGAATCACTAAGTCACAAAATACTGTGGGAATTCAGACAGGGGAAAAATATTATGGTGTAACAAAAATAAGGAGATATGGCATGAGTTAGGCTTTGATCCTTTGGCCTTTGAAATGAAGAGAGGAGGAGAGAACCTTCCAAGCAGGTGGACCCAGAGAACAAAGCTTTGGAGATTGCAATGAGATTACATAGTAGGGAGATAATAAACAACTCTGACTTGTGAGAGAGGTCAATGAAAATTAAAGGGAAGGAGACATCTCTAGATGGGAGCTCTGTCTAAGAATCCTGGAGCCGTGTTTTAGAGTGGCCACGTGATCACTCCTGACATTGTCTTTTGCTGGCTTCTTTTGCAGTCTATTTTATCCTTATGTATCTTGCATTCTATCACTGCCATTATATTTCTCTCAAAAGCCTTTAATGAATCCCTACTTCCTTTTGAACAAAGTACAAACTCTTAATTTCAACCCACTTGGCAGTATTTCTTCCACTATTCTTCATGTGTTTGAACTATGCTAGATCCCAGCTTGCTGTTTCCAATAAATATGTTGGCTTTACTGCTTTTATTGTTTTTGCTAAAGTTTTTTCTTCCATCTAGAATGTTCTTTATTTATACCTCTGATTGCTAAAATTTTATTTATTCTTAAAGACCTAACAAACAAAAAACAAACACACACGCAAATGCTTCATTAAAAAAAACAACAACCTCCTCAATGTACTTCCAATTTGAAGAAAAAAACCAAAACTATTCTTTCATCTACTATGATATTTTTTACCTCCCTTAGAATGCTTTTTACTTCTACCTACTATTTTAGGTCTCTGTGTGTATATCTTTATCCCCCTTGTTTGAGTTAAGGACAGAGATCTTAGTCAATTTTATTTTTAATAGTGACTAAATGGAAAGCTTTGCTTAAAGCAGATGCTCCTTAATGGTGTATTCAAATAACAAATGGAGGCTATTATGGTGGATAAGATGAACACAGGTGCAATGGAAGATAGAACAATAAGGAAGATCTAGATTTGAAAGTACTAATCATATAGCAGTGCTAGAACTCTTGATAATTTTTAAAGCTTTTTTATTGGTACCTATTATATATACATTACATATTCTTGCTTCTTTTGTTTATATTTTGAAATTTTCTGTAATGCAAAGACTAAAGGAAGTAAGTTATATACATGTATCTATACACCTATTCCTTTAACCGTCATTAAGTCAGTGCCTGCTGGGTACTAAGAGTGTTTTAAACGCTAGGGCTATAGTGGTGAAGTTCAAATTCTAGTATGAAGCAGCAGACAGCATAAAATAAATAAACCAAATAAGCAAGGAAAAATACATACTATGTAGAAGCTTGAAGTAGGGTGGTGTGAGAAAGAGTGAAAGAATGTATTACCAGTTGATACAGGGTGGTAGAAGACGGCCTCTCTGAGACCTGAGTGGCCCGGATTAGAGTCGTGGGGAGAACCTTCTTGCTGGTGGACACAGTTACAACGAATGACTTGAAGCAGAAATAGGCCTGACATGTTGAAATAACTGAAAAAAGACCACTGATGTGGAGTGCCTGGGGAGAAAGGGAGGAGCTGAAAGACAGGAGCCAGATCATTTGGACCCTTGTAGGAATGACAATAAAAAGTTTAGATGTATCCTAAGTGTGATTGAAAGGCCACTAGAGGGTTTCAATAACAAAGGGTTTTATAAATAAAGATAAACAAAGATCAGTGTTCTCATCATGAAGAGTTCTCTCTAAAATAGTACTCTGAAATGTATGCTTCTATCTACATCTAAGGAACAGAGTAAGTATGTAGGTAAGGTTCATTCTTTTTAATTAAAAATATTAAAATGAAAGATAAAAGTCCTTTTTATGCTTATGCATAAGTCTAAATATTGGATGAAGGGAAAGAATTAGGAAAAACTAATCACAAGGGACATATATCAACTGTTAGTGAAGAATCTGACTGGTAAATATGGAGGGGTGGGTAGAGTTTTTACCCTTCATTTTTTTCTATATATCTGTAATATAAGAAATTTTTAAAAATCTCTTTTATAATAACAATGCATAATTAGAAACAAAAGGAAAAGGAAAGCCATTCTTAATTCTGCTATTTTAACACATTCAGTACTGATTTTTATTTTCCTAATCCTTTAAAAGATTAAAACTACATCTTTTTGGAAACTATTTCAATAGACAGTTCCAAATTTCTTTTCATTATGAGGGAAAGATTTTTTTCCTGCTTTATTGAGATACAATTGACATGCATCACTCTATGAATTTTAGTTGTATTGCATAAAGGTTTGACTTAGGTATATTTTGAAATGATTACCACAATAAATTTAGTTAATATCTATCACCTCATATAGATATAATTTAAAAAAATGAAAAAAGATCTTTGTCCTTGTACTGAAAACTCCTAGGATTCACTTTCTTAACAACTTTTCTATATATCATATAGCAGTGTTCACTATGGTCATCATGTTGTATGAGTATATTACACCCCCAGTATTTATTTACCTTATAACTACAAGTTTATACCTTTTGACCACCTGCCTCCAATTGCCCCTTCCCCCTACACCCCACCCCTGGTAATAACAAATCCGACAAATCTAATCATTTTTTCTATGAGGTGTTTTTTTTAATCTCATATACCAGTAAGATCATACATTATTTCTCTTTCTCTATCTGACTTATTTCACTTAGCATAATGTCCTCAAGGTGCATTTATGCTGTCATAAGTGGCAGGATTTCCTCATTTTTTATGGCTAAATAATTCCTGTGTGTGTGTGTGAGTGTGTGTGTGTGTGTGTGTGTGTGTGTGTGTAGCACCTTCAAAAAACCAGAATTTCTTTATAAAAAATTGTGTATGTATTCTTACATATTTACACTTTGGTCACCTTCAAAGTCCTCTTTATTTGATGCGAGCTACCTATTGAGACACTTTTTTCAATGCTCAAAGCAACTTTTGAACTTGTAAATTTTGATGCCTTTTAGTGCTTCTGCCATTTTTTGTTTCACCTCTGCACATCGGCAAAATATTTCCCTTTGAGGACGTTTTTCATCCAGGGAAACAACAACAACAACAAGAAAAACTCCGTCAGGGTGAGATTGGGTGCATATGGAGGGTGGGGCATGGGGGTCGTGCCATTTTTGGTCAAAAAACTGCTGAACACTCACTGCAGTGTGGGCAGGTGCATTGTCATGGTTCATGTTGTTCATGTAAATCACTCATTATAAAATGGGCAAATGCTCATTGAAAGACTGTCCAAAAAATTTCATTAAAGCCACATGCAGCCTCTTACAACGCCAACTGGTACACTAATGCAAATGGGTTCCTTGAACACTTACCTAGCAGGAGAAGCTGTACTACCAGGGGCCCACCCTCCAGAAGATATTTCTGTGTTTTGTTTTTGTTTTTTTTGTTTTCTCCATATTTTTATACACACACACACACACACACACACACACACTTAGCTTCTTTATTCGTTCATTTGGTGATGCACACAGGTTGTTTCAATATCTTGGCTATTGTAAATGATGCTTCTATGAGTAAGATATACTTTTGAGTTAGTGATTTCATTAAGAAAAGATTTTTGATATGTTTTACTATGAGGTAAGGAGACCAGCTAAAATTCAGATTGAAATTTTTAGTGTTATTCACCTTTGAGATATATTTACCCATAACTTCTGAATGAAACTAAACCTACGCTTGATACGACCTAAAATACATGGAGGTCTGTGTGGACATATGTACATGATGTTTATGTACATATTTACATTTGTAAAGGTTATCAAACTGTGGATACCATCCGTGATTTTATTTTTCTCCCAAACAGAGGTAGCTGTAATTGCAGGGAATAAATAGATGCCAGATTGAAGATTTTATAAGAGTCAATCTTTGTCACAATATGTTTCCATTGGCTGGTCATAGTACCCCAAATAAGCAGAAATAAGAAACTGTCTGCAAAATGACTATTAAGGATTATCCATGTTTTCTGGGAAGATAAATACTGGCAGATAACAGAATTGCATTTCATTCTGATCAAATAAGTAGTTATTTCCTAGCATGGTAAATTCTCTTGGGTAAGGAGATTTAGGAGTGAAATGCTAAGAGCATGGAGTGATGGCAGAGAGGGCGAGGCGGGAGGGAGGGGCTTGTGAAAGACACAGGCAGCTGAAAGTCACCGGTTCCAAGGAGCTTGTGAAAGAACCCCCAAATCAATCCACTTTGTTATTGCCCTTATCAATAACAAATGGAATCTCATCTCTTTCATTCAATCATTCATTCACTCAGCACAATTTCATTGAGCACAGACCAGCACCGGCCTAGGCGCAAGAGTCCATTTGCAGAAGGTTCAGACACAGCATGTGCCTTTGAAAGGAACTGCATTGGAAATTCAGTGAGGTCTGTCGCTTCCTGCCCCGGAGCAGCTCTTGTCAAGCTCACTTGGAGCTTTCCCTTCATTTCCTGAAGGGACCCAGCCGATCCCAAAGCTGCCAGGAGCCTACAGCAGTTTATGCAATCTGACTGCAGGCTTCTGGAGCAGCTCACGTGCCCAGCTGCTTGGCCTGCGAGGCGGAAGGCAGCTGTGTGAGCCCACAGGGCTTGCTTGGCCACCCAGGAGCTCTCCCCAGAGGAGAAAAGCTGGATCTACAGCCCACCTGGCTACTGCAGGACATTGAGAGGTCAAGCTGGAAAGGGTTGGAGTCAACAGACCTTCACCTTCACTGCTGAACAGTGCAGAACGGGGCTCTTGGGGGGGCATTCGAAAGTCCGCTTAACAGTGTTATGAGCTAAGGCTGGCATTTGGCTTTGTGATTTCTATGGTTTGGCATGGGGAGGAGATTAAGAGATGGGCTCTGGACAAGCATAAAGCTTTGTTCAGGTGGAAGCGATACAGCGTAACATCTGTGTGCAAGTCAACCTCTCTGGGGTTCAGTGGCTGCATCTGTAAAATAGGGAAAATCATAAAACCAACCTCATAAAGCCATCAAGAGGATTAAAAAAAAAAAAACATGTACCAAGTACTTATTAATTTTCTAGAATATAGTAAACTCTCGACCTTACTAAACCTTATTTTTATCACCTTTTTTTTCTAATTTGCAAGTTTTTATACCTGCTTTTCTCTTCCTGATTTATCCTAATGTTTATTTAGCATGCATTTTTTGCCAGGTAGTTAATTAATTAATTAATTTTTTTGGTAGTTCCCTGGCTGGGAATTGAACTCAGGCCACGCGGTTGAGATCACTGAAGCCTAGCCACTACACCACCGGGGAACTCCCTTGCCAGGTATTTTAAAGAATACTGAAGAATACAAAGGTCAAAGGGCTATTGCTTCTTAACTCTGAGAGTTCTCAGACCACCAAAGGAAGAAGAAAGGCACCCAACATTTACTGTGTCCCTACTGTGTGTTAGGATCTGACATACTAAGTATGCTACCTAGTGTGACTTCATGAGCTACTACTCGAAGACTCACATTTTTTTTTTTACTGTAAAATAAGAGTTACAGATAGTTCATGGGGTTTTTCTGAAGATTCGATGGAATCAAATAGCCAGTACCAAACCCAGCATCTGACATACAGATGGCACTAAATAATATTATCATTACATGTGACAACTGATGTTTGAATGTAGGTCTGTCTGACTCCAACAGTCTGAAACACACACTCCTGTTATAATAAGTTGTAAAGAAATGGGATAATGGAACATTTACTTAGGCGTTAAAAGTCCTTTTTAGGTATGAGTCCTTTCTGTAATTTAAGTATATGCTTTTTTTTAAACCCTCTTCTATGACTTTTCTGCACTGTATGTTTTTGCTTTTTAAATTCAATTTTAATTTTTGACAAGTGGGAAAAGAGGTATCTGTATTAATTAGGGTATAGGCTTTTGTAATTCTAACAAACAAGCCCCCCGAAACATGGCAGCTTAAATAAAATATTAATAGAAACCTACTGCCTTCTCTCTCATGTAATAGTGTAGAAATGAATGGTCCAAGATGGCTGAGTCACTCTGCTCCACAAGCTAGTCAGGAAACCCAGGCCGAAATTGGACTCTGATCTGCGTTTCTGCCCACAGAAAGACCAACAAGAGGACAGTGGAGGACAAGCACCATCCTTTAAGCAAATAACATGAAAGCTGCAAACCACACATCCACCTACATCCCATGGGCTCCATCCAGTTGCAAGGGAGGCTGAGGAATGTCATTTGCAGCGGCAGTCGTATGCCCAGATAAAACTTTGTATCTATGCCAAATATCTGAGAAGAGAGAAAAAGTGATTATGCCCGAGGAAATGCATGCTGAATTTAGGTTACAGTAACATGACATGCCTTTCCTGCCATTGGCTTGGTTTCCCTCTTCCATTTGATTGACTGAGTTGACTGGTAAGGTTATAGGCTTAGCAATTTTATAGTCTATAGCAGGCTCCACGTTAAGACAGGCTGAAGAGTCTCCTAGAGCACATCTTCTTCTACGGCTGCAGCTACTACTGCAGTGGGCTCTCAGTTAACCAGCACCCGTGGGATTGGTAGGTCTCGGAGAAAGGTAAGTACACTCTCTGCTAACCAGAACTCAGGCAGCCGGGTTGCTTGGGTTCCCATTAACGGAGAATCTATTGTATTTTCTTTCTCCTCTGTTTTTATCAATCATTATTGTTTTATTTCAAAAATCTATTTATATGCCTATCTTCTTTCCTACCTTCTCTTCTTCACATAGGTGATGATACTGTCTTATCAACCTTAATTATTTCAGGACCTGGCAGTGAGTTTGCACGTTTTAGGAGATTAATAGTAAAAAAATGAATACATGGACTATATAGCATATAAATATATTTATATACATGTATAGGTTTGGATATTATGTATAAATATATAATTTATATATTTAGTATATTTATACATTTACACATTTATATAATTATATTAGATAAATATATAACAAATTTATATGTTGTATATAAATGTATAATTATAAAAATGAATGCATTTACATATATAAGAAATACACACATATATTTCTTACATGGTAGCTGAGCTGACTCATTCATGACATTTATGGGGTGTTGTGAGATGACAGTGAGTGTTGAAAGAAGAATGGATGGCCCCTCATGTGCACTTGAAATGTATTTCAATGTTTTATTCCCCTGATGAGTATATTCTTGATTCCCTGATGTGTATAAAAGCATTGAATTATTTCACAGGAAATGGTGATGCTTGGACAACGCCAAGGTGAAGATGCAGAGATATATCTTTATGATATGAAAGGTTTTAGAAAAAAAAACACCTTTCTTCTTTTAGATATTTGCTGGATTTCTCTTCATTCGCAGCTGTGTCTTTGAAAGGTCTGTGTTTCAAGTAAAGTTTACAGGAAGTTTCTCACCTTCCCGAAGCAGTTTATGAGAACTTAAAAGAGTTTTTTCTGTGCTCCCAACAAAATAAACTTATGTGTTGATTTATTGCACTTGCCTCTCTTTGCCTGAAATCTCGATCTCTATGAAAACACACACACACACACACACACGCGCGCGCGCGCACACAACAACAGCAACAGCAACAACTTGGCCTGTGTTTAATGTTCCCTTCCCTGGCAGGCTGTCTGACTTGTTCTGTCCTTTTGTTTTTCAGAAATGATAGCTTTCGTTCCTTCTTCCTCCCTCTCTCTCCCCAGTCACCACTGGTTGGAGCTTCTTTGTTCCAAATTTCTGTCTTTGTTTTCTCAGGCATCGTGCTTTGAAATAACCTTCCTCCAACTACTTTGACCTCAAACCAAATGTGTGTCAGGAGGAGTTCTCACATTCCTCACCCTGTTGTGCATTATCATATTATAGACCCAGGGAATCTATATTACAAGTTGTTTATAATAACCTGCATATTTTACAAATATCACTAAGTGTACTTGAGTGTCTCTAAGAGTTTCAAAGGAGATATGTAGAACACATAAAATCTGTTGGCTGTTGGGGAACCTGGCAAATTTTTATTGGATTTAGTGAATGATATATCTATTTCTCTTTAAACAAACTTGGCTATATTTATTCTTAACTAAATTTTCCAAATATATATATATTTTTTTCTTCAGCAAATAGCCTTTCTAAAAAACTAAAAAAGACTACTTTTGTTCAGTAACATGCTCTGTGTCCATTTATTGCATACAAATTTTGCTACATGTATGTATGTGTATTTAAGCGTTATATGTGATACATGTTTGAATTTCGTTATTTGATGTCACCTCTTTATCTGTCACTGAAACCTAAAAATACTCTGAACAACATGTAGTATAATCGATAACTTTGTTGAATGAAAAACTTTTCCTTCACTCAATAAATTAAGCATCCACTGTGTCCCCATTGTTAAAGCAAGCATTGGCACACAAAGGTTAGTAAATCACTGTTTCTTCTCTCAAGGAGTTCACACTCTAACCTGGGAGAGAGAGACAGTTGCAATCACTGTGATAAAATGCCTGATAAATGCATTCAAGTGAACAGATCCTAGACTGAACTGGTCAAGGAGGGCATCAAGATCAGGGTAGCAAATATTTTAAAAGATAATATGTAGTTTTTCCAGGCAAAGAACACTAGGATGGAATTGTAGATAGAGTCTAAACACTGTAAAAAGTATAAATTATATTTTTTTCTAAAGTCATTAAAATGATTATAAACATTAATCACACCATTGTCGTAATTGAAATTTGCTTTATTGAAATGTCTAGCACATTCAGGGTAGTATGATGCACTGGGCAGCAAATACATGCCCAGAGGTGACATCATAGATTTTGCTGCAGAAACAAAGTTCTTGATACCTTAGATAGTCCTCAAAATTTGTGCTCTTCCTTGATGTGTGTGAACACAGAGAAATCACAGGGCTGAGTACTCTGGCATTTAAAACTGCTTATAAGAACATCTGCCTACTTATCTCTCTTTAAGCAAAGGGTAGGGACACTGAAATAGACAATCCTCAGAAAAGATGATGGACATTTATTAGGGGAGTGTTCTTAGGTGAAAAATTCACTGAGGTCCAGGGTCCTCGACGTTGAGAGGAGGCCAAGAATAACTAGCTCTGAATGAGGATTAAATGAGATAAACTCTCTGTATTAGTCAGAGTTCTGCAGAAAAACAGAGCCAATAGAATGTGCGTATATCCGTATGAAGAAATTTATTATAAGGAATTGGCTCTCATGATTATGGAGGCTAATATGTCACGGAGAGCTAGCAAAGCTGGAGATCTAGCAAAGCCAATGGTATGAATTCCATTCTAAGTCAGAAGGCCGGAGAATTAGGAACACTGATGGTGTAATTTCAGTCCAAAAGCTAGCAGGTTTGAGACCCCAGAAGAGTCAATGTTTTGATTCAAATCAGCTTCGAAGGCTGTCAGGCAGGTGGACATCCTTCTTACTTGGGGAGCGTCAGCTGTTTCGTTCCAGTCAGGCCTTCAACTCATTGCATGAGGCCCATCCACATGTGGCAAGGCCATCTGCTCTACTTAGACCACAGATTCACGCCTCAATCTCATCCAAAAACATGCTCATTGAAACACCTAGAATAATGTTGGACTAACTATCTGGGCACCCAATGACCCAATAAAGTTAACACATAAAACTCACCACCAGAATATCTAAAGTTCCTTAATACAGTGATGGAAATGGGGCTTCATAATAGTTTTAAATCAATAAAAGACTAAATGAAACCATGATAAAAATAGAGACTAATGGCTTTCTTAATCATTGTTTAATTGGAAACAGGAAAGAATTTTTCCTGTAGAAGCTGAAGTGAGATAGAAGAGTGGGAAGAGGGGAACTGATCACAGGCACTTCTTATAAAATACCGAATAATGACATAGTTTTCCCAGGAGAGAATGTGGCACACAATCAACCACAGCAAACCACAGAATGAGAAAATTAGCCTGTGGCCAACCCAAAGGACAACTTTCTAACCGTAGCTGGGATTGCTGATGAGCCGTAATTCTAGCGGTAATCCACCAAGGAAATGAGGAAACATCTTGTGTATCATGCTGTGTCTCTGCATGGACTCTGTATTCAACAGCTCCTATCAAACAGATAAAGGCATGAAAACCCTGGAGGACTCGCACAACTTCATTTTGCCTAGAGAAATAAGTGGGATTCCTAATGGAAAAGAAGCTATAGACATGTATGTGGCATGGGTATGTTTTTCAACAGACCCTAATCATTTCACTTGAATACATCTGAATATTTTATACTTATTCAGGACCTGCTAGAGCAAGACATTATGCTTACTATCACTTATGTTGCTTTCATGTTAAAACATTGGAAGGTAATGCAGGTATCCATCTTACAACAGGGGTCAAAGACCTTAGACAAGTAAAGGTTAATGAGACATATCTAGAGAACACCGGATCTAGGATTCAAGCTCAAGTCCTCATTCTAAAGTCAGAACGTTTAGCAGTCCTGGGTACTGGGTATTCTCTACAATTGACACTTGACTATTGCATGAAGTATGACAAATTGGGAGCCATATTTTAAAAGCTCTTTTAAGTCTTTACAAGCTATAAGAAACCTGGCCTCCTGCATACTTGAATAAAATAAAATCTGTGGCCATATTTATCATCTGAATGTCCAGCAAAATAGAAAAATTTTGCCTAAAGAAAGTAACATTATGCCCAGTTGCACCTCTATCATGGTTGAAGAAGAAATTTAGTATTTGTTTGGTCCTGGTAGGAAGACATGAAGAAAAACTGCCTCCTTACAATGTTGCCAGTTCTCCTTTATTATTAAATTTATGCTACAGGTATTTGGCAGTACACCTCATTGGCTAAGAACATGGACTTTGTGTACTGTTCTAGAACAAAGGAGACTAAAGAATCAACAAAAATTAAATCTTTAGGTCTCAGATTGAGAAAATATGACTGCCAATACGTTTTTAACAAATGATAAACTTAGGAAAAGAGTATGTTGATGTTTCTTGTACCATTCTTGCAATTTTCCTGTTAGTTTGAATCTTATCAAGAGAAAAAGTTTAAACATAAAAGCAAAAACAAAATAAACTAAAATATCTGCTTTTCAAAACAGAACTGTAGCTGGATAGACCAGATCTGAATTTCGGTTGTGTTGTTCACAAGGTATGGAACTTGGAGGAAATTATTTAATCATTCAAAGCTTCAATATTCTCATTAATAAAAAGGGATAAAAGAAATTACTCATAAAAATTTATTGAGAGAATTAAAATATTTTATATACCATACTTAATAGAATTCAGCATATTATACCCAAAATAAAATGTCTTGTCATAATAATAATAATAGTAATTATTTGTTTGATGAGTTGAATTTGCCTGTATTATCAGAACAATTGTATTCATTTTTTTTCCTCAGGGAGACCTGTCTCAGCATTACTGTGAAAAGATTTTGCTGCATTTAGTCTTCTTAAAATATCAACTTTGATCTCAGAGACGCTAAAGGTATATTCGATACCACACTTTAGATAAATGCATATCTTTCTGGGAAAAGCCACTGGGTTATTTTCCTAAGGATAATAATAAAAACTCCTAGAAAGAGTGAACAGCTCTGTTTTATAGATTCCAGTCTTCTCCCTAGCAGTGTTTTGTCAAAACAAGTCCGTTTCCCACAGGAAAATCTGTCAGAAAAGTTAACCTTGCACCAGCTACTGTTCAATATAATTTCCTTTTCAAATGGGCTGATGGAATCAACCAGAAAAGCTACTGCTTACAGAAAATTATAATTGTCTAAAAAATATGGTTGTTGTAAAAGATAACATAATTGGTGTTAGTAAAATTATCATAAATAATAATAATACCAGCTGATATTTCCTTATGCTTTCAGGCAATTTGAAGTTACCATATGATTACATTTCTAGGACATTCTTTAAGGCACAAAATTACAGAGATGGAGAGGAGATCAGTGGTTGTCGGGGTTAGTGCAGGATGGGGTTGCATTGGGACAGGGAAGTAGTGTCGTTATAAAGGTCAACATGAGAGGTCCTTGTGGTGATGGCAATGGCATTGTTCAGTATCTTCAGTGTAGTGGTGGATACACGACCCACAGCTGTGATAAAATTGCATACAACTAAATGCACGTGTGCATGTGCACACACACGTGTAGGAAATGCTGAAATAGTCTAAATAACATTGGTGAATTTTATCAATATCAATTTTCTGATTATAATATTGTGCTACAGTTTTGCAAGGTGTCACCACTCCATGAAAACTAGGGAAAGGGTACTTGAGGTTTCTCATTTCTTTTAACTGCATGTGATTTCACAATTTTCTCAAAATAAAAAATTTAACTGGGAAAAATATCACTTGATGTCTTTTATCTACCTTGATGCTGATGGTAACCTTTTAGGAAGAGGACAAATCTTTTTCTAGGTCACTTACATGCATTTTCATAACACTTTGATTTCAGTCCAACTCCCAGATAGAATCTTCTGCCTTTCGAAAGGCCAGTGACTAATATTAGAACCACTGAACCCACCGTCCATGTGGATGTATTAGATTTGTCATTTGATGAATGAGGAAAAACTTCTCCAGGAAGAATAGGAACAGCTTGAGTGAGTACAGTTCCTTGAGCATGACCAGGGAGAAAATGAAGTCATTGTTATCTGAGGTGACACCTAGAAGCAGCCTGCCTGGCAAGCCCGCCACCAACGAAGACTATAGCGAGAGTCTGGGATCAATTAAGGAAAAGTGAACTTCTAACCTACGTGAACTGTCACGATTGAGGCCTGGCCTGGTTGATCTCTGAGTTTGCAGAGGTTAATCACAGCTCTCCACAGCTGACAAGAATCTCCCTCTTTTTCTACCTCCATTGACTAAACTTGTGCCCTCCGAAGCGCCAGAGGGGAGAAAGTTTCCTTTCTGCTTTTCCTGGAGTAGAAAATAAAACAGATACCGTTTTATAGTATAGTTTTGTTCAAGAATGAACCTCCCATCTAGAGCAGTGGCTGGTGTGTGACAGGGGTTTAATATGTTTTTATCAAATATAAATTTGAAATAAACTTTAAGAGGAGTTCCAGCTCACAGCACCAGAAAAATTAAAAAATCCATCATCTAATGCTTATTAGGTATCAGACATCGTCTTTACACATGCAAGTAACAATCATTCCTTTCAAGTATTCTATACATTAGATGGTATGTTAAATGTCCATTTAATAGGTGAGGCCATTGAGGGATGTACAGGCAGGTTGAAAACTTCCCAGGTCACACAAACTGTTAGGTGGCACAACTGGAGGTAACGACGTCAGAGCAATCCTAGCAGTTGTGGTTAAGCCGCTAGCTGTCTGGCCTCAGAAAATTTACTGGGAGTGTTCATTCATTAGGCAGAAGTACGCATTCAAAAATGAAGGTGTCCATCTTGGTTTGGAGCTTCACCAAAATTCTTGTATAAAATTTAGAAAAGCATTCTAACAGTTCTTATAATGTTTATAGCAATTCTATGAAGTGGAAGTCATTAACCCTAGTCTATTACATGGGAAAATAGGGTCACACATCGTGGAGAAGGTCATCTTCAACCACGTGTCTGGCATCATGGTTTCCTCTCAGTAACTTTGTAAGCATTTAATAAAGATTATGTTGACTTCTCAAAAATTAAATCAATGAGAAAATGGAGTCAGTGTGGTTAAGTGGCTTAAAATGATATCCATTTAATAAGTGTTGGACCCTTTTCTCCTGAGTTTAATCTTCTGAACAGGTTCTTAGGTTTGCCCTATCCTGTTGAGTCTTGCATTTCAGAGTCAACCTTGTATCAGCAAGAATTTTAATTCCGTTTTAAGGTCTGACTCTGACTAAGTAGGCTAACTAAGCTTGTTGTGGTTCAATTTGCTTATCTAAATATGAAGATACTAATAAAACCTGCATTTTCTGTCTCAGTGGGTTGATATGAAGAAAAAGATGAGATCATGCTAGTGAAAAGTCTTTGTTGGCACATTTGAGTTACCACTGTGGTTATTATTTTTCAGAATCATCTTTACTTCCTGGAAATACTGTCAAAATGGGAAGTTTATTGGATTATAATTTGGGGGTCATTACACATTCAAGTTTGAACTCATTCATTCCATCATTTGCTCAACAAGTGGGTTTTCAGGATCTACTATATAAGATGCACTACACTAGACCTTGTAGAAAATACAAAGTAGTACTTTATATAAATATTACCTGTCAAATTGTAGTTGTACAGAAACCAGTTATTATTCACCACTACCCCATCGAACCCCCATATCTAGCCATAGCATGTGCCCAATAAATTCTGACTAAATGTAGAAAAAAAAATAAGGCTCAGTTCTTTTCCTTTAGACATTTATAATGCTCTTATAAGATAGTGCTAAAGAAACTAAATGTCTCAAGTAGAAGTGTAGGTTATAGCAGATCATTAAAGAATTTCATGGGCAGACAGTTGGTTGGATTAGGATTGTCCACTTGACTCTATGGAAGAAATGGAATTTTTCCTAAATGAGAAAGACCCACCTGATATTCTTGGCTAGCCAGAAATGATTTAGAAGACTGAATCTTCAAACTTAATTCCATCAGTAAGCCCCTCTGCCCAGAGATTCTGTTCTGATTGCTTAAGCCGGGCTGAGGCCAGAGAAGCTGTGTTTTTAGCAAGTACTGCAGGTCATTTTTACGATCAGGGAATATTGAGGAACATTAATATACAAAGATACTTTTTTCTTCATTCCTCCCTCCTATTTGGCAAAGATAATCTTCCAAAGATGGAACGTTTGGGGAAGAACCTTCCAAAATGAACATAGGTTTAAGTATGCAGAGTTAGTACTATTAGCACTCACTAATTTATTTCTGAGTTTGAATCACTTGTTAATTAATACTTCATAAAAATTATTATCAACTTGCTAAGGTGCTGACCTTTACCATAATCCACATCTTCTGCCCCAATCTCTCTCTCTCTCTCTCACATACACAGACACACACACACACACACACACACACACACACACACAGTAGCCTGTGTTTTAGGCTGTGGGTATTCAGAGTCTCATGATCTCACAATCTCTGCTTGAAGTCAGACAATTAAATCAATTACTGTAATTATAAGGACTATGATGGGGTTATGCAGAGAAATCTCTGACTTCAAAGCCTACTACTAATGCATGACCTTGCAAAATCACTTAGCTTTTGTCTTAACCACATTGGACTTGAAGAACAAACGGGCCTAAAAACTAGAAAATTCTTGTAGTGATGTTTCAAAACTGCTAACAGCAAAGGGTTACTTGTAAACAAACCTAAATGTCTATTCAATCCAACAGGTGTTATTGTATACCCTCTATATGGCGGCACTGAATTTCTTGGTGTCTTTGAAAATAACCACCAATTCTCTGTGAGGCAGAAATGTATTCTCTAGAGCTGTTTTTTCAATAACATTTATTTTAACAATAATATGCTTAGTCTGCTGTGAAAATACAGCTTCCCTGATTAGGCAGCAAGCCTAGCCAAACATTGTTTGGGGTTATAATTGTAGCTGTTTAATTGTCGAACAATCTCATAATAGGCTGCAAAAGAATTCCAGTTTGTTTACATGCAGAATTTAAAACTTGTTTTCTTCTCTTCATTCTTTTCATCTTTAAAGGAGACCTGAGGATAAGTCTGGTGTGGAGCTCCAGAGTACAATTAAACCCCCTACAAAACACACTGGGACTAGGAGACTCTTTGGGTTAACATGAAGAGCTGTTGCCACGATTTGTTTTAGTTTGATAAACAGAGAGAGCTGTTCTGTTCTGAGGCCTCATTACCCCCGACTCTGAAAGGGGGTGTTTATGTACAGCTGTGGGGAATTACTCACAAGAGGTTTAAACAGTGGAAAAAGAAAACATCCTCTTTTCTTTTTGGACCCACCCAGCCCACCAAGGTTTACAGACGGAGCCACTGCAAAGATAGATTATGGTTCACTGAAAACTCCCCTCGGAAAATGGAGGCCCCGACGCCATCAGGGCAGCTCCACGATCTGAAGGGCTGACAAAGTGGCATTAGCCATGACAGGCAGACGGCAAGGCAAGAATCCTTTGAAGAAGTTCCTGCTTCAGAAAGAGCTTGTCAGTTAGATATCCACACAGAAGAGCCATGGTGACCAGGTTGTACAAAAGTTGGGACGGGGGTAAAATCACCGCACTGTGGCACTATGGTTCCTTTAGAGTTGTTAAACTTCATTTCAGCCAACGATGAACAAAATCTAGATTTTCTTACTCTTGTTTTGTACAAATGTTGGATAAGGATAGAATGATCTCTTTCAAATTTCCCCTCGAATCAAGTACTCCTTTTTTATTCATTTTATTTAATTATGTTGATTTATGCTAAATAACAGAGAATTTAACTCAATGGGAACTTTGGTGAAATGATCTCAGCGTCACTTCACACCACCACCTTGAAAGGAGTGCTTAAATTTTTAATAAGTCAATTACTGGTTATACTGTTATTATGTCAAATTAAACATCAAGAGTTGTAATTCATGGACGTTAAGCACAGTAAGTACTGGCCCACTTGCTAGGAACTGTAGGGAAGCACATTAAATGTTATGAGCAAGATGGCTTTGAGCTTTAAAAATATGCAGAACATGTTTTTTTCTATTACTTTTTAGCTTTCATGACATTTTAGAAGTGAACCAGGGATTAGAATTCTGAGATTAGCTAATAAATAGTAAATATATTAGACATTAATAAGTACAAAAATTTTTGTAAATATAGAATCAAATTGTAATGTTTTGTGACAATATATTTTACCCCCTACAGTTTAAAGAAAAAAAAAATAGAAAATTTTGTGTTTGTTTCCCGGAGTGGAATTTACCAAACAACTTCTATCAAAATATCCTTATGGAATCTGTCATGGTTATCTAGTTCTGGAAAAATCATTGAAAGGAAACTTTCCTATGTATGTGGCTTAATTAAATTGCACTTCGTTAAATCTTTCTTGACTGATGAATATAACAGTTCAATAAATGTCATAACTTAAAACTCCTTAAAACATTACTATGCCAGCTTTAAAAGTTTTCTCCAAATTCTGATGAAGACATTAACTTAAGGTCGATATTCTTAATTTGTCTCAGTATTCTGCTGCATTGGCCTCTAAAGATATTCTTAAAGTTGATTACCTCTCATTTGCATGTTTTTGCAGAGTGACATAAAAATAGGTTCCAAATGAACAATTAAAAATTAATTTTATTTTAAAATTATTTCATTAAAAATAATTTTCTTTGAATGTTGCACCCAAATACGATGATCCGATTTATTAATGGTAACCTCAGGCTCTAGGTCATATTCACATGCTTTGTAATTTTAGGTTCTAAAATTATACAAAAAGCAGATTCTTAGATTGGACAGCTTTCTTGTTTGAAAAAGTCTCTCATTATTAACAATTTTTTTCCTTAAATATAACTTCCAAGAATTCTATTATGCCTATTTCAAAAGGAATGAAAATTTTTTCTTTTCTTTCTTTCTTTTTTTTTTTTTTTTGTTAAATGTATCGGAGTGACATTGGTTAGTAAAAATTCCATAGGTTCCAGGTATACAATTCTACATTACATCATCTATGTGTTGTGTTATATGTTCACCACCCGGAGTCAGTTCTCTTTCCATCACCGCATGTTTGAGACCCCATCCCCTGTCTCCCACCGGCTCCCCCATACCCTCACCTCACCACTAACCACCAAACTATTGACTGTGTCCATGAGTTTCTGCTTCTTTGTTGCTTTCAGCTTTGTGTTCCAGAAATGAGTGAAATCCTATGGTTCTTGTTTTTTCCTGTCTGGCTTATTTTGCTTTGCATGATGGTCTCAAGTTTCATCCATGTTGTCATAAATTGCCCTATTTCGTCTTTTCTTAGGTTTTCTTCCTTAAAGTGAATGTAATAATTAGGTAGAGATGAAATGTTATCAAACATAGCCAGCAATAAATAGTGGTAGAAACCCTATAAAGTAGTTAGAAATTTCTATAATCTTCCATTTAAAATGATGAACACATGATCTTTATTAATTTCATTTTTTTAAATGAAGAAATATGCATTGGGAAGCCCATATAACAAAATTTGGGAAACTCATTTACAAAAACAAAAGTAATCATTGCCATGAGATTATTCCAGAGAAAATGTTTGGTTAATGAGAGCCAGTAGTTGAAGTAGAGGGATGCTTACTCAGTTTTCTAAGGGAAATAAAATCAAAACTTAACTTTAAATTCGTTAGTTGTTTGTAGTCAGAACTAAATGGCCTCAAGAGACAATTCTCACTCCTTTCTTTTTTTCCCCATTCCTACTTTTCTTTCTTTTTCCTTTCATGATAAACTTGGGTTCATATTTATAAATGTTACTGTTAAATTTGTTATTTCTTTTAAAACATAATATCTTATTTTTTGTTTTAATACTGTAGTTCTACAACGTTGTAGGGTCTAGCCTACCTGATATAATACAATAGCTGCTCAAAAATATTTGTGGAGTGAAAAGAAGTAAGTTAAGTCATGCAAACTAATTGTAGAAAAGGTAAACACTATCCCCTTCTCTCCAGAAGAAGGATGTGGGAGAAGAAAAGCCAGATATGTGGTGTGCTGGGCCTTCCATTGGTTTATCAATATCTGTGCAAACCCTGCCCTTGGATTTTTGACTGCTTTCAGGTAGCTTTTATATTTATTTGTGTCCCTCTTTAAAGTCTAGTGAGGAGCTGATCACAGCTAGAAAGGATAGTAGAAGCAGGCCCAATAGAGGTAGCCTTCAAAACATAATCGCCCTGGACTCCATGGTCTTAAGAGAAGTCCATTCATGGCTAGAAAATGAATGTTATTTATCCAAAAGTTTGCAGCTGTTACATTCTCTTGAGAACACACAAAATAAGACCTATCCACGCCAGGTTTTTCTGATTGCCTAACTTTAATGATTCAGAGATAGAATCCCAAAATAGGCGTTTATAAAGGCAAGGATGAGAGGAAGAGAAGCCTCAGAACTGGGTTGGTATTCGTTGCTGCTCGTTCTCAAACTATAAATCCGTAAGGTACTTTTCTCCTCATTTGGCCAGTTTGCCCACTGATAGTCTGTGCCTGTCGAATAGTCACTGGCATTTCTGTACACTATATTCTGTTCTGTCTGCCCTGGTGGTTATTTCCAAAAAATGGAATCATGGCAACACTAACTCAAAGAATGAAACCAGACAGCCTGTAGGTAAAAGAGGAAAACAAAAAGTAAGAGGAGAAAGTGTGCTTTCCCAGGAGTGTCCACATCTCTACGGGCTCCATTTTCAAAGTGGATTCTCTGAATAGGGTTTGGATTTGCCAACACGCCATGGGGATACAATACACTACTCAGGATCCTCCGAGAAAGGATTTAAACTAGTGTGTTGTAATTTCCCCCACTTTCCCAGAGATGGGGAGAGCCAAAAGAAAGGGGTGCAGGCAAGTGGGCAAAAGATTGTGGGAGCAGAAGAGAACTTGCTGGATGCCATCCAGCTGCCTTCAAAGGATAGCCTCTTCCAAACAGAGCAAACCTTCAGGGGGAGATTATGCAAAGCCTCTGCCTTCCAGCACCCCTGAAAACCTGCCATCCTTATCCATTCAGATTTAAGGATTAAGAAAACCAGGGGATTGAAAGCATCTATTTATCCCTGGTCCATGTCAAGAATTGTTCTTCTGGGCTAGATCCTATAGTTCTGTCGGGGGTGTGATTATATCTTTTACTTTTTTCTGTTTTGTTTTGGAGTTTGGAGGTGTTCTGTATCATCTGATAGTTCTGTGTTTATTTTTTCAGCGAGGAGGCTTCATTGTGTAACTCCTGACTAGGCCTCCCGTGCCAAATGATAGAAATCAGAGTTGGAAAAGACCTATTAGGTCATTTTATCCCAACTCCCGCCAGGGAGAATTTTGCCTTTAACAAGCAAGATGAAGTGTCCACCCCTTCCCTTGGGAGATTAGCTTCGACAATCCAATCAGTTCACGCTGCCAACACATTTTCCCTGCCATTCCATTTACAATCTACGGCATTGTTTTTCTTAATTCTATTATCACAAATTAAGTGTTTACTCTCTCTTAGGTTTTCTTTTTCAAATTTTAATCCACTGTTAAGTCTTTTCCCTTATTCTTCCCCAAATACAGTCACTTATTTTCATTTATTTTTTCCCTACGAACTTGAGGTAATTTGCTCACATTTTTTAATTCTTTGCACGACTCTGCATCTCTTTGATAGGAAGATAATGAAGGCTCCTAACTTTCCAATTTGGCATATTTCATGAACAGGCATGTATGCCACGGAATTAAGCAGAGAACGGAGACACTTGAATGTTTTCAGATATTAGCCTGCTTCAATCGTTTGCTCCTATTTTTTTCCAGAAGTTTCTGGAAGAGCAGTTAGTGGGTTAAGATATATTAGCAATTCCCACTGTCTCAACTTGTGTGTGTGTGTGTGTGTGTGTGTGTGTGTGTGTGTGTGTGTTTGCCTGTGTCAAATTTTCTGCTGTGGAAACTCTGGCTCAGATGATCAG
Organism: Lyroderma lyra; assembly: GCA_004026885.1. NCBI lineage: Eukaryota > Metazoa > Chordata > Mammalia > Chiroptera > Megadermatidae > Lyroderma > Lyroderma lyra. The sequence goes on along the minus strand of PVJL010002237.1, from coordinate 11,596 downwards.
AGGAGATAAAGCAATGGGAGATAAGTGGTAGGAGAAGCAATAGGGCACTAGAACCATGAACTCAGGGACTGAAGAGACCCACGCACTAGGAAACCTGACTCCCTGAAGAGCTGGACCCTTTCCTGAGACGCACCATTCCGAGCCAGCGCTGCCCTGTGCACGCACGTGACTGGCCTCTCTCCACAGCGAGGCTCTGCCCTCCTGGGATTGTATTTCTTCATTGCCTTAGACCCTGGCTTGGTTCTCTTGTCACTCTCTTCCGATTCTCTGGCTTATTGTGGCGGGCGATCCTGTTTAACTGTCCAGTTCACCATGTAAATTCAGTCTCCTCCTCATGACCTCCCAGCCCATCCGACTAAGGGAGGAGCCCCTGTTTCTTGATTCTGCCCTCTGACTAAGCCATCTCTTGCTGCCCCTCCCTTTTCTAATGATCCAGGACAGGCACCTTCCTACTCTGCTTTTGCTCTGCATCGCCAGTTACTTGGTTGTCCAGGCAGCCTGCTCACCCAAATTTCCATTTAGTTCTACCACCGTTTCTAGCCCTGACTCAAAGTAACCTGCTTCTATGGTTCTTTAAGGGACTTGTATAGGTAAATGACTCTCACAAATGTCAGAGAAATCCTTGATGTGCTCTGTAAGACCCTATGAAACTCCTGCCTGGCACCATAGCTGCTCCTGCCATGTTTGTTTTTCCTCAGTTCCCTTGCTGTGCTACCACCGACCTCTTTTCCACTTATGTGTCTTCATGATGCTGGTCCCTCTGCTCACCTAAGTGTCACTTACTCATCAAGTCACAGCTTACATGGAACTTGGATTTTCCCCAAGTACCCTCCCCTGGACTGACTGATTTAGGTTCTATTTAGTGACACTCCATCACTTAGTTCTATATATGCATTGATAGAACTTACTAAACATCTTGAACATATGTTCATCTATTTGTTAAGTTGTTTGATATATACTAATATAGATGCTCAATCAGGTGACCAGTTCAACCATGACAACAAAACTCAGAGCAAAATAAAAGTTGATGAAGTCAGTCAACTCATTATTGATAATGAATGAATTCTCTTAATTTATGTGATTCTATTTTTCCTCATGCTTGTAAATATACATGATGGTAATATTATTAATAACAACAAAATTAGTAAGAATCTCAAAGTGTCAATCCCTTTATATACATTGACTCCTTTAATTGCTCCAAAATGCCCTCTGAGAATTTAGGTATCACTATATTATCTCCATGCAACCCTTGAGGAAACTGAGGCACAGATAGGCTCATAACTCAATCAAGGGTACACAGCTAGTGAGTGATGAAGCAGACATGATTTTTTCATTACTGCTGGGTGTGTGTCAAAATGACCTCAGCAATTCCCAGGAGACTGCAATTCACTTTGACTCTAAATGAGAAGGTCAATGGAGTCATTAGTGTCCTTTGTAAACCACTCATTTTCAAATCTCTGTATTGAAATTTCAGAGAATAATAATCTTCTTACCTTTGGGGGGTAAAAATGTCATAAATGGCCCACCGTCAGCAGGGTAAGTGCTAACCTAGTGTCAGCAGATCATGCTCTGAGCACATTTTTATCTCTTTTTTTGGGTCCCTCTCGGACTTACCACCATGAACATACCTGAGTGGACCATAGACCAAAATAGAGCTAATTATTTGGGTTATCCAGGAAATGAGAATTAATCTCATTAATGCTAACATTATTATTTCCCAGTACTTAGCTGATACTATGCAGGTACTTTAAAGAATTAAAAAACTATTTTGCCACTTTATTTTTGTTTGTCTCGCACCTTTTCCTCCCTTTTTGGTTTTCAGATCACACATCCCATCCATATCACAGGTCTGGAAACATCAACAAAGTTAAGCCATTCATAGGATTCCATCTACCTGACCACAGCTGATTGGTCAAAAAAATGGGCATATGACATAAGCAGAACCAGTCACATTTCTTCCCCAGGATTTTTCTAATTGGAGTTAGTTGAAGAGAACTTCTTTTCTTTCTATTCATGACATTTATGAAAATACAAGCTGATAGTTGGCTGTAGTTTTGTCTTTAACCTTGTGAGGATGGTTAGTTAGCTTGAAGAGAACCCAGTTTCTTTTGTAAAAGAAGAGGCAAATACAGAAGACAGAATGATGATCTAATGGTTTGAATCCACAGAAATAGTTTTCATTGGTGGTGTTTTTGTTTTGTTTTCTTTTGTGGTTTGACTGAAAAAAATTTTCCTAGTCTTACATTTCTTGCTTCTTAAAATCAAAGTTTTGTGAATAATACACATATAATAGGGTGCCAAAAAATGTGTACACATCTTAAGAGATGTTATCTATGTATTACTTTTCAAAGTTGAATTATGGTAGCAATGTGTGGTATGATGTTGCTCAAAAGATGGTGTTAAACAAATGAATGCTAGTGTCACCATGTGACAGTCAGGACAGTCAAAATGACGGAAGCACGGTTATAGTTCGAGGAGTGCAAGACCATTTTGGAGTGGTATTCGAAATTCGAGAAGGTTGTTTAAGTTTCTTCCACGTTCTCCTGACTTAACACCCCTTGCTTTCTACTTATGGAGGACCTGAAAGGATGTGGTGTACCACAGAAAACTGGCTCAACTGGAAGTACTTTGGGAAGAAACTGAAATGGCATGTACAGTGATACAAGTGGATACTTTAGTCAACATTGCTCAAGCAGTAGTTCACCATAATCAGAAGTGTCTGGACACTGAAAGTAACCTCTTGTAATTGCAAAAGTCAAATGTGATTGTATTCATCTTTTGTTATTGGTACATATTGAGTATTAAATTTTAATACAGTTGTTTTTTTCTTAAAATGTCTATACATTTTTTGGTACTTTCTGTGTTATTACTTATTCACACAAAGACCCCTCGGGTTAGGTATTACTATCCTTGTTTTGCAAACATGAAAATCAAGGCCCAGAGAGTTGATGTCATTGGCCCAAGATTGCACAATTATCCAGCAAGAAACAGATGTTGGATTCCAATTTTCTCACTTCAAAATTGCTAGCTAGATGCCATAACTCCTAGAGAAAACCTTTATTAATTAACAAAACAGAACAAACACCATTGTTTATCAACATCTAAGATGTCCTGACATGAATCACAGTAGGGACTTTTCACATGTGACAATGTATGTATCTTAGCTCGTGGTTATTTATTTCTTGCAGATTATCCAGGACTTTCAGCCACTTTACTCATTTAGTCAAAATGCTGTGTATAAATATAATGTTCAAGGAATGGAATAAAAAGAGAAATCATAAAAATTTAAGAATTTTTGAAAAAATATATTTTAGCATGTATGTAATACCATGTAATCTTGAATTTGGAGCAAAGAAATAAAAATGCTGACTGAAATGCTTCCTTCTGATAGTGTTGCTTAAAAATCAGACAGACTTGGAAAAATTGATGGTTAGCTACTGATTTTAATGATGTAGTTAGTCAGAAATGCATGTTTTCAAACCCTAAGATGGCTTCACATGTTTTATCATCTAAAAACAACCTGGCTAATGAATTTTTTCATTCTTTTATTACATAGTTATATGTAGAAATGGAGAAATAAAACTTTTTTAAATTTCAGAGTAAAAAAGTAAAAGATATTCTCAGTTTCATGATGACATCACACAACAAGAATAGGAATTATTTGTTAATTTTACCTCCTCTTTGTATCATTTATTGAAGTATGTCTGAAGAGCTTTTACAAATATCTAAGGCCCAGTCTAACTTTCATTGCCTCTGAAATGTCCTCCCAAAGATCTCTGATATTAGGTTTCAAAAGTTAGAAACATTGAAGAAGTAGAAAATTAGGGAAAATGACCATATATGGGGAAATGCAAAGTGAGGAAATTATTTCATTTTTATCAGAAAAATTTTTTCAAAAGTATTGCTTTTTATTACATTGAGAAATAATTGACACACATCACTGTATAAGTTTAAGCTGTGATGGTTTGGTTTATATATACTGTGAAATAATTGCCATAGTAGGCTCAGCTAAGATTTGGTGGGGAAATCTTAGTCCATTTCTAATCTTAGTGACTTGCTTTGCAATTGATATTTTCCCCATTTATTCCACTGCTATTTATCTAGCACATCGTATGTGCCAGGTATTCTGCTAAATACTAGTGATGCAATAGTGATATATATGTGATGACAGAATAAGAGTAGTATATATTAACATTAGATAATACATTCTATTTATTTATGTATTTGTATGTTGTAAAACATTATGTAAAATATTTATTGCTCTTTGGTTACTATTAGTACTTAAATATATCAGGTACTTTTTTAAAATTTAAGGATACTTCCATACATATCTTTCTATATGCTAAGACACATAGCCATCCATCTTGATCTCTGAAGAGTTCCAGAGAGGCCTTTTAGTTAAGTGAATAAATGGTAGTATGTACTGTGGCTTCAGAATGCCTGTAAAAGGACTATTTGTTGGTGGGTCATAGGGATAATAAGAAACTGTCTCTATGATTCAATGTTAGAAAGTTCTCATGGTGGTGGGCTCTCTTGATTAAAAAGACACCATGATGTGGAGAGGAACTCTGCATAAAGCAAGGGATATGTGTCCTGGTGGCCTATATTTAAAATGAAGCCAAAGGCCAGAGAAGCAAGGTATGACTAGCCCAGCGTGTGATTACATTGTGAGGAAATATGGCTGATCACATGAGTGTGAATAAAAGAGTTATGTGCCCATGATAAAGATGTAGGGCAACATTTATAACATGGCATCAGTGGACAAACATCCATTAGACTGGACAGACCTAATCTTCACTAATTCTAGTGAACTTAGTGGAGATTTTTAATGTTTTCTTTTTTTGTTTTGTTTTATGTTTCTCTCTCCCTAGAGCATTGGTCCCTTTTGTACATAATGCTCAAGGTTTTTGAGTAATTTGAAGGCTAAGAATGGAGTTAAGATGAAGGCCTCAAGAGGAAGAGGCTAGCCTTATTACTATTAATGGCAGAGGGATTAACTAAAAGTAAAATAAAATAGGAATGATGAAAACCACAAACTAAGGAACTTGAATTTTCCTAGTAACATGTAACTGTCTGCTTATGGTGTTTCCCAGTTAGCTTTTGCTTAGTAATGCTATAGGAACCATTCCCAAATCTCAGTAGACTATGGCAATGAAGTTCTAGGCCTCACTTACATTCCTTGTCAGCACAGGTCAGTTGAAACTCTGCTTCAGTCTATGATGCTATACCATGTATTTTCTTCATTTTGGGATCCAGCCTGAAGGAGCAGTTGTTCTTTTGGGCAGTGAGGATCATGTGATAGTTCTTAATGTTTCTGCTTCCATGGCACACAAGTCACTTCTGCACCCAATTCATTCGTTGGTCAAGAAAAGTCAATTGGCCAAAGCTCCCTGGGTGGGGTGGGGTGTTCCTCACACAGGAAGTCCATGCAGGTCTCATGAAAAGACAAGGGGATGCTCAATCTTCTTAAAAGGAAGGCAGTGAATAGTGGGAACAATGATGAAATCTATTCCTGTGGGATCTAATCTCAGCTCAAATAATCATTTTTTACATCATTATAGCTACATTATATTATAAGAAATAGAAACAAATCCCTTTAAATTAAAGATACACTATTTTTCATGGAATCTGTAGGAGTGGTTTAGGGGAATCATGCAAATATGACCCTGCCTTCATGGCACAGTGGGATGACCTCAGAGCCATCATGCATAGCTGGCCGATGATGGTCTTCCTAGACATTCCAAAACACGATTTTTAATGGAATGTGTAGGATGTGGTTCAGGGGAATCATGCAAATACAACCCTGCCTTCATGGCACAGTGGGATGACCTCAGAGCCATCGTGCATAGCTGACCGATGATGGTCTTCCTAGACATTCCAAATCTCCACTTGTGGTCGCCAGTGTCCATAATGTTGACAGAGGGTGCCAATGAGTATACTTGCCAATGAATGTGAGGTTTAGCGGAATGAGGATTCTTGACCACAGATGGACAAGAGTGATTTACAAAGAAACGACTGGGCCTTTCTTCTCTTTAGTGAATCAACATCAACCACTACAACCAGACAATATTTTAGAATATTGTACATAAGGGGACATAAAAAATTCCTTGTTGATTGCTCATCACCTGGTCAAGTACTTGGTACATTTTTGATGGTGAACACACTTTTGTTAAAATGAACTGAATTGTTTACTTTGACGTTCAAAGAAACAAGGACTGTGGAGATTCAATAACTGACATAAATGACTGCTTTCTGCTTGGTGAATAAAAAAAATACTAAATGGAGATAAAATTTAACAAGCTTAATTTGCTCTGACTACCTTGGTAGGTATTCTCCTTATATTATAAAACATTTCAGGGAGTAGTAGCATTATCCAAAGGTGTGATGATCGTGAAGGGAAAGTATCAAGGTTTTAAAAATCTCTAAATCCTCAACACAAATCTTAGCAAAACATTTTCTCTACAAATTGCAGTATTTGGGAAAAAACTGAGAGAGCTCTTTACATTCTTAATGATTTTTTATGTATATGTATATAACATGTACATTATGATTAAATTATTGTGCCTAATGATTATATAAAACTATTTATAAAAATGTTAAATTCCATTCCCATTAAAAACAGTATCATGATCCAAGATAATGATCTTTCTTTACCTTTTGCTAACACTGTATCATTTAGTGAATAAAAATATTTTGCATCAGCAAAAGTGTTTGCTTAAGCAATTTTACAAATGAACTTTTTTCTTTGTTTTTGGAAAGAATATATAGTAGACATGTTAGAGATCCTGGCTACCACCACCTTTGACATTGCTCTCTTTAATTTCTATCAGTCTTGTCCAGCCCATAGCCCATGGGTCATGAGACAACTTTGAACGTGGCCCAATACAAATTTGTAAATTTTCTTAAAACATGATGAATATTATGCACGGACCTTTTTTTTGTTTTGTTTTAGCTCATCAGCTGTCATTAGGGTTTGTGTATTTTATGTGAGGCCCAAAACAGTTCTTCTTCTTCCAATGTGGCCCAGGGAAGCCCAAAGATTGGACCCCCCCATTTATATAATTTGTCTATTTTTCTTAATGAGAACAACTCACTAATGCTTCTTCACTTACTCTTCATGTCCATTAAAGATTTTGTTTGCTATTTTGCTCGCTTCCTGTCAGGATCTTTTATTTTTTTGAATGGGAAATGGTATTTTCCCAACATCAGCAGATTTGTGGCATTAGAAATGGAAGTGGAGGAAGAGAAGCAACAAGAAGTGAAGGCCTCTGGCTTAGCTTAGCAAAGGGGCTTAAGCTTACACAGTCGTCTCTCCCAAATCACGACCACTTCACAGGACACGTCATTCAAATTTGTGCCCCAGTAAAATACCCATTATTTCATGACAAGAGTTACTAAGCGGTAATTGCTGCCTCAGTGTTCAGTCTGCAGATATAGGTATCCTAAAGTGTCGCTAATAATGTGATATTTTTCCTGAAGAACTTCTAAACCAGATTTTGACATGGATCATGCCCCCCCACTTTCTCTCTCTCTCTCTCTCTCTCTCTCTCTCTCTCTCTCTCTCTCTCTCTCACACACACACACACATACACACACGGCTATTTGATCACAACTTCATCCTTCGCTCACTTAATTATTCATTTATTCACTATTTTATCCTTCAAAGCATTACTATTACCACAAAATCCTAAAATTCCCACCAAGATGGTACAAATACAGAATAGTGGAAGGTTTGAAGAGCCTTCGTAGAGCACTCCTGTGTGTGTGGACTAACTTGAAGGTGTTTGTCCCTCACCTCACAAAAACTGCATCGTAGAAAATGTTTGTTTCTGGGTGTCCTCAGCACACTTCTTTTTCCTCTGTAATACTCTAACTAAAACCCACGGATCCTTACAAACAGAACTCACTCCAGATTTCTCTCCTCCTCGTGCCTTCTGCCATCGATGTCCTCTAGCATTTGCTATTCCACTGATATTTAGCACGCGATTCAGTCATGCACTCCTGGTTTCAGGGGTATTTAACTCATGTCTATTATCCTCATTTGTCTTAAGATGAAGACCTTGCAACCTTGTCAGAGAGATGAAAAAGGTAGATTTGTTGTAAATCCTAAGAGAAACTAAACCACAGTTGGATTTGAATATAAACTTAGGCTTGTAGTTTTAAGATTCCTAAAGGCCTCCAGGAGATGGGGAGTAAACTAGGGCTGCCTAGAAAAACTCCCCAAGAACTAGACTAAGATACAAGAACTGTTTGGCCGTCCTCAGACACAGATGAGCACATTGGAACATTATTGACTCTCAGCACCGCTTCGTCCCCTCACCGTAGGCTCTACCTTGTAGCTGAGTATTTATTTCGCCCAATATACTGGTGTGTCTGTCTTCAGAGTGACATCTTCCTTCCTTTGTACTACCTTGCCTTGAACTGGGTGTCCTATACCCTTGACACCTACACACTCTCCCACTTGTCCCCTCTGAAAAAGTCCCAATTTCACCTATAAGACGAGCACTGCATACTTAGTGACTGTCTTGAAGTCATCAGCAGCGAGGGGAACCCAGGGATAAAGGGGTGAATATCAATAGGCAATACCCTGCCTCTTTTTGTCATGGTGGGATTTTCAGGGGCAAGCATCAGCATCAGGTATAAACTAAACATTTATGGGATGAAGGCAGGGCAGAAGAAAGAGCTAATGAAGAGAAGTCCCTAAGTAAAACTCAGGAGCTTAGACATAGAGGTGAGCTGGCCGATTGGACGTACTGAGTGCGTGGGGGAAAGGGTTAATTGTCAGGAAAGAGAACGTCACTCTTGAAAGACAGTCCAGGACATCAGCTTGAAGATGTTTATTCCAAAACGTCTTCAATGAGACTGCAGCGTCTTTCTGCGTCTGTGCTGACAGTGTTGAAGGAGTAGAATCAGTTCCTCGTCTCTTAGGATGTACCCCAGACTTCATCGTCTAGTTCAAGTTCTGATCCGTGCAGAAACAACCACCCACCTGGGAATGCTGCCACCCTGCCCTTCTTACTCCCTCTTCAGCATCTGTAGTGACAGACAGCTTTTAGGGGTGACATTTCCCATCTCAGGCTGTGCTCGTTGTCAGAATGACCTTTCTTACGTTGTACTGAAAACGACAACGTGGAGCGACACGGCCCAGTGGCTGGCAGATGGAAGGTATGCTATCCTGATCACTGTTTATAGCAAGCCGGAATGTCTGCACTTCCGATTCTTATATTCTTTGTTTTTTATTCATCAAACTAAATGATGTCATAAGAAAGGTGGACCGTGGTTATAGATGTGTAAGATGTGATGCATTAAGAGAAACAGTATTTCGCATCACCTGTTTTACATTAATTACAGCAATAAATGGGAATAGTTAGCCAGGTTCATTGGCCCCAGGACCACAGCCAGTGTGTGTGCATTTGAACATGCCAGTTTCACTGCCCCGTGGGTGCATTTCCTTAAAGCTTGCATACTTGGCTTACCAAAAATCAGGGGTATTGATTTGCTTGTAACTTTAAACAATTAGGGAAGCCACTGTGTTGAAGTTTTTGTAAACTATTTTTAAAAATTACTTTATCTCCTGTTCAGTTTGGGATCTGGGGGCATTGGGTTCTTTAAAATACTGGAAAGTTCTGAGTGATATGAAGGGCAGGCAGTTGTTTAAAAGCAGATGACTCCAATATTCAGAAGCCCCCCGTGCAGAACAAAATATTCCTCAGCATTTTTAACTCTGTTGTTTTTTTTTTTTGTCTTCTAACCAGAGACCAACCACTGAGCATTTTGGGAGGTGAATCTTTTTTTGGTACATGGTAGGCTGAAAACAATTTGTGTTTTCATTTCCAGACTCCCTGGCATCAGAGCTCCTGTTGCTTTGTATTGATCCACAGGACGTATCCAGGAGAGTCTGGGATGTGTCTACCCTATCGTCCCCAGTCCTCTGTGGGTTTGCTCTGGCAGTGTCCATGTGGGCTCCAGAGAAAGGCTAGATTGTTAAAGGGTTGTAAATATGAGCCTTGGGCGGGGCCCAAGTCCTCCAGATGTGACTGCTTTCATATTTTCAGTGTGAATTCAGGGACCTGCCCTTCTTGCTGACAGCGATAACAAGCGTCTTTGGCCTCCTTGCACAGTCAGAAAAATGGGGTCAATAGAGTGGGAATGTCCACAAGCAGCTTTCCCTTCCACCAACCCCATGATGACCATGTCTGACAAACCTCGGCTTCTCGTTTCTCTGGTCAACTGGTCCCTCTAAAGCTCGATCTAAGCACTCATTACTTCTGTTCAGCCATGGAGTTTGGCTCCTTCTCTACCTATGTCTCTATGAAAATGAATGAGAGACTTCTGACTGGACAAGAAAGTTATCAGAGGAAGTAACTTATCAAGTGAGTCAGTGGGTGTCTGACCAGACTTCCTTTTTCTGTTGGCTTTGTCTGCATCTGACACACTCAGGCTTAGTGGTGGTGGGAAGTAGTTCAAGAGAAATTCCTGTGGTCACTTTTTCCATTTTCAGGCAATGGGTCATTCAGTGGGCATGATCACTAGCCCGGCATTTTGCTTTTCTTTTTACTTCATTTCAGTGTACTCCTTCTAAGGCCTGTTTCCTACCCAAATGGGAAAATGGACACACTATAAAGACATCTCTAGCCACTTGCTAATTGCCATGGTACTGAATTTAATGAGGGACTTGGGGGAATGGACAAAAAACTTATCAGGAGTCAGTAGAATCTACCTAAGCCTTCATTAACCTATAACTAGCTTTACTGCTTTTGAAATACGATGTCTAAAACTCCAAATGAAACACGTAGCACCAGTGAGTGAGAAGCAGGAGATAAACTGGTATGTCCGCATTGTTGAGTGTGACATGTTTAACATATTTTGGAGTATCTTAGTGTCAGCAGTCTTTGGATTCAAAGGAATAAGTCTGGATTTTATTTTAAACTAACTTCCACTCCATCTACCTCAATAGATATACTCTCTTTCCAAGACTCTATGCTTATTTTAGCTGTATTTCTCTTGATTAGGAAATAGTTATGCTCCTCTTTCTGCATAGATTAATAAATTCTATCTTTTCTCCCAATCAAATACATCCAAAGTATATTATGCACACCCTGACACCTCTGCTCCATCAGCCTATGATTCATTATGACAGTGGATTTTAACTGGAGGTGGCAGCAAGATAGACACACTCCTTAGAAGGATGTGTCAGAACTTTGCGGGGTACAGAAATGTCTATACTGAAGTTAGGAAAAGATTTGTTTGCCATATTTTGTGTACAATTTGGAATGTTCGGAGATAAAATGTTCATGGTGTGACTAAATTATACAATGTTGATATAATTCTATAAATTACTTCTACTAATTTTTACTATTAAAATGATGTTCAGAAAGTACTTTTAGTGATATGGCAGGAAAGGCTAATAATATAAAGCAGGATTATGGGACTATATCAAACTAAAAAGCTTCTGCACAGTAAAAGAAACAATCAACAAAGCAAAGAGACAGCCAACAGAATGGGAGAAAATATTTTCAAATAACGCATCAGATAAGGGACTAATATCTAAAATATATAAAGAACTAAGGGACTAATATCTAAAATATATAAAGAA